>JAZKJV010006768.1:0-127899 GCA_037367405.1 Ottelia alismoides
TTTCTGCAGTTGAAACATATATAAAAACATTAAACATGAGCTATGTAGGTACTAATTTCCGTTAGAAAAATTCGAAAAATTACACATGCATTTCACCTTAGAAGTTGTTAATAAGAGAAGTACAAGTTCATGCAGTATTAGTCCTTAATCTCCTGAGATATCTCTAAAATACAGTCTGCTATATATTCCAAATGAAAACGAACTCGACTACGAAATCCACGACATGGTCTACGAAGTTACGAACAACATTGAGAATGACTTATTCCTGCAGTTTTGAACATATGTGAAATGGGACCTCTAAAGAACATCATTGAGTGAGAGGACATCTTCGCTCACTTTTGCAATTTAGACAATAGAGATATCTGAAGATCATGCATACTTTACATCTAATAAGAACTCGTTAATCATGAATCTTAGTTCGTGATACTTTGTCAGAAATAAGCATATAAAAAATTAAGTAGCAAATAAAATTCAAACTGAAACATTTTAAGGCGTACAATATTCTTGGGATAAACTATACCGGTTTCTTTTCTCACTTACTATTACAGAATTCAGTACTCTTTAAAGATAATGACTATCATTACTCACCTTTAAAATTTGCCAATTACCTCGATTACTCTTGAAACAACCTAATTTTCCCATCGACCCCGTAAACTTGTTAATTTTTACCCTACAAACTCCGTGGTTAACCTCCCATCCATTTACCTGTTAAAACCAACCAGATTCCATTATATTCTTTTACATTATACCCATTTTGTTTATCAAATTTACATTGAGTGACACTCCCGCTCACCCTTCTCCTCCTCATCTCCCTTTTCCCCCGTCGCCCTCTTCCTCTCAGGTATCTTCACCTTCCTTTCTGCTCCACTCTCTTCTCCCCTCTCTTCGCTCACTCGTACCTCATCCCCTTTGCTCATACACTCCACTCATTCCCCGTTTATCTATGATGTCACTCTGCTCTTTCCCATCACATCTATGCCTCAAGAATAATCCAAGAATAATCCAAGCATCCGCCTTTTAATTTCCATTGGTTAGATTAACTCAAGAATAATCCAAGCAATTGACTCGAATAAAGTTAAAACTGATGGCATGATCTGTAGGGTAAGATAGAACAAGTTTATGGGGTCAAGGGAGGAATTAGGTTGTTTCAAAGTTCGTGGAGGTAATTGACAAATCTTATAGGATCTGCCGGATAAAAATCCCTCGAGTCCCAATACTTCCATCATTATTATCCTCGGATATATGTTTGGACCCAAATCACTCTTCAACAAAAAAAGGGCAAATTTTATTGAGAATGGTGATTGCGCACTTAAAATACATGCATATTGTAAAGCTTTGAATTAAACTAAATTCTAAAAACGACGACTCCACGTACATCTCCTACCATTTGCACTAAACATGCGGTAAATGATATAAATAATAGATGTAATTTTTTTGTTCCAATATGTAATTGACTAAAACATTCTAATAGAAATAAAATCGATACAGTGATGGAAATATTCGTAAATTGACTCACATTGAAGGACAATAAATTAAATTATTGATGAATGGTATATTCATTGCTACATCATTAGCGATAATCAATATAGTAGCGCTTATATGTTGCTTTTTTCTTCATTAATTGTCGCTATAGATAAAAAAAACGTCGTTATAGATTCGCTTTATGCATGTATATGTATATATGTTATTTTTTAATTAATTTTCAGGATATAATACGACGATAAAAAATATGTCATCAGATAACTATTAACATATGATTTGTTTCTATAGATATAACTATGAATATGATATTGGTTGGGAATATAAAGAGTAAAACAACTAATACTATTTATTTTTACAAATTTAATTACAAAAAAGTTGACAAGGATATGTTGATATGCCTTGAATCTAACCATCTGACTCAGGTTGAAGAACTCATGAAGCACCCTTCCTGCCGTACCATATCCCAACAAGACGTGGGTCTCGCTGACCAGTCAACGAGCATTGGTGGGGGGCTGGTCTAGAGGAGGAGCAAATGCGTCCGGTGTGGGGGAGCACCCTCAGTAAATTTTTTAGGAGCAGTTCTATTTGTATTCAGGTGTATAGATCCATTCGTTTCAGGGATCTATCTGTACGGGAGTATTTTATCAACTCCCTAGGATTAGAGCACTATGTATCCTCTGTACCATTTCTTTCTCCACATAGTGAAAATTGATCGCCACCGCCCAATGATGTAGCCCAGTTACGGATGAACTTTGTAAATATGTGTGTTTGTGTCTTTCTTGTTTAATCGTATTTGCTTCCATGATCCACATCCGAATATTTAATTACTCATTACCATTGATTAATTTTATTGTAGTGATATAGCTAGATCCCCCTTCAAAATTCCCTTAGCAAGTACGGAGACAAATGAAGAAAACATTTTGCATGATTGTTGTCTGAAAAACCTTTCACCAAATAACAAATTTGTTTGTTGCGAAGCTATCATTGATTACACCATCGGATATAACATTACATGTTTTTATTGAAACGAGGTGATAAACCTAATAACATATGACGAGATTAAGGAGAATGATAATAAGGAGAGAGAGTGAGTAAAAAAGGAGTCGATAGTATTGAAGCAAACGCATTAAGGAGAGAGAGAGTGGCTATAATAAGCAGAAATTGACATACCACTGGGAATAATACATAAGGAATGTTGCAGAGCCATTGGTTTCCATCTTTGTATAGAGCTTCCAATGCTGGACAATCTTTTATATCAATTGTTTCAAGAGACGCTGGAGGGAGGCCGTTGGGCAAGATCGACATCTGCGGACACTTCCATATTCCCAACTCGCGAAGGGCTTCAAATACTTCAAGATGTGTAGGAAGACATCTTAGATTTGGGCAATCAGCAATCCAAAGTTGTTCCAAGGAGTTCTTGCATGCCAGCAAATAGGATCGCAGATCGCCATCAAAGCTTTCCAATTCATCGCACTCTTCAATCCCTATCAACTTGATGGGGCTCCAGATGAGTTGCTTCATCAAATCGATGAGTTGCTTCATGCTGAATCTGATGACATGAAGAGATTCAAGTGAGGGAAAGAGCGGGGTTGAGGCCTCTCCACATGTGAATGCAAGATTGCTGCAATCTTCAATGGTCAAATCCACAAGAGAGCTGAAAACTGGAAGAGACGTAATAGCTGAACAGCTCCGGATAAGGAGTTCTCTGAGACTTTTGAGGGTTGAGGCCTCTCCACATGTGAAAGCGAGATTGCCACAATCTCCAATACTTAAAGACACAAGAGAGCTGAGAACTGGAAGAGACGTAATAGCTGAGCATCTCTTGATACTGAGACTTCTGAGATTTTTGGGCAGGCTTGAGGCCTCTCCACATGTGAAAGAAAGATTGGTTGAACACCTCGAGATATTGAGCAATCTGAGTTTCTCGAGAGATGAAAAATCCCAAGAAAACCGCCCACAATCTTCAATACATAATTCTTCCAAGGTTGCATTTCGGCAGAGCCCTCCCAGCATCGACGTCTCTGCATCATCTGTTATGATGCAATTGAACAATGATATCCTCTGGATATTGGTATTCTCTGAAATGGAAAATAATCCAGAGAGTTGCTCTGCACCGAATCCACTTATCACCAGATGCTCGATAACTGGATTCACGAGAGGTGAAGATCTCCTGAACGAAAGATTTGGACAATCCAAAATAGTGATATTGATGTTGGAAGCGGGTGGGAATTCTAATTCCACCAACTCGCGGCAATCACTGATAGAAAACCTCTTCATGGCTGCAAGTTTACGCATCAAATCTGAAGGCAATGATGTTATGTTGGAGACTGAGTACAAATATAGCTTCTCCAAAGCTGTAGCATTGCACAGACATTGAGAAAGTGCCAATTCATCGCATTCACAGGAGTCCATGTCAAGTTCGGTAAGTGAAGTGAGGAGGACTCTGCACTGGGACAATGATTTCAGCAGCATAGGACTTTTTAGGATTTTTAAAGAAGTTAAAGGGCTGCATATTTCAGAATCAGAACAATGACCTTCTACAACCATGTTTGGACACCGTATAATCTCCATCTTTCTCAACGAGATCAGAGCTGCACGATTCAAGATAACCTTCTCCTTGCAATCACGGAGTTGAAGCTCCTGTAAGGTTGTCACACAGGATAAACCCTTCTCCAACGGACAATTGTACTCCCAGATAGTCAAATATTTGAGCGACAATGAGGAAGCTTCGAGAAGGACATTCAGGGACTTGTCAAGTTTACCGCAACCTTGGACATTGAGCTTCTGTAAAGAAGGCAGGCAAATTGTTGATGGTGAAGAAAACAATGATTTTACCCCATTATCAAAGAGCTCAAGACTTTGAAGCGTAAAAGGCAGCGAGGGGATCTCTACAATGTTGGGACAGTTGCTGACCCTAAAGAGGTGGAGGCTGATCAAAGATGAACTAGTCAACCAATCGGGCAACCGTGTTCCCTGAAATCTCTCAATTGATAAATTCTTCAGATCCGTACATGGACGAAGTCCTTCAATGATATTTACTTGCCATTCTCCATCTCCATCATCATCGCACCAAGCAAGCTGCAAGCTTTCAAGTTTCGTCTTTCGGTCCAGTCGAGCTTGTTGTGCACTCTCTCCATCTTTAACTCTATCAAGTCTGCGGATGGAGAGCAACCCGCAAAGCTCATTCATATTTTCTAACTCGCTGATTGCGTGCCCCTTTTCTTCCTCGACACAAAATTCTTTCAATTCTTGTAGATTTGTTAACTTTCCAATCCCGTTTACTTTACATAACAACATTGGATTGACATCCAAATTTATCAAATTGACCAACCTTGTTATAGAACTTGGCAGTTTACAGAGATTACGACAACCATGTAAATTTAATCCTTTCAGTTTACATAGCTCGGATATTGTTGCAGGTATTTCCTTAATGCGTGGCAAAAAGAGATCAAGGTAATAAAGAAGCCTGAGGTTTTTGATCGAATCCGGTAATTTTAATAGCCGATTGTTGTACAATGCAAGAACTCGTAGATATCTCAGATTTCTAAACCAATCATCAAGAAGATCATGAGAATTGATCAATCTTTCATTCATATTAATATAGAGTAAAGTTCGCAGTGACTTACAATTTGTAAGATTCTTGAGGATAGCCGAGTCCTGATCGTAGATCTTCTGGAAAAATGATATATGTCGAATGTTCTCAGGAATTAATTTCATTTGGTGAGCATCACTAATTCGGAGAAATTCTTCTTTGCTGATCAACTCAACCATATCATTGTCCAAATCATGCATTGAAATTAAGATACCATCCATACTAGTCGAAGAAGATTGCAAAAGAGACCTGCTCAACAATCCATTAACATAATCATGTGTCATGTCTTTTGGGTTAAGCCCAACATCGATTAGAAATAACACTCTTTCAATCATCCACTTGCCGTAATTGAATCTAATATGATGCCCGTACCGATGGAAAAAATAATCTTTCGGAAACAATGGAAAACATGAGAAATATTGTTTCACCATCACCGGTAGATTGTAATAGCTCAACATAAGTATGGACCGCATTAAATCTTCTTCTTGATTTTGATTATCATTGTTTAGTAGTTGTTCCTTGTTCAATATTTTCCTCCAATCTCCTCCATTTCTATTTCCATGTAAAATGCCCCCAACAATTTTTGCAGCCAACGGCAAACCTTTAAGTCTAGCGAATATCTGTTTGCCAATAGTTTCTAGTTCTGGAAATTCTCTTGCATTCTCGGTGCCAAAAGCAGATTTTTGAAAGATGCTCCACATAGAATTGTTATCTAAGAAATCCAATCTCCTGACATGTAATCTATCACGAAAGGCATCCGCCACCTTTTCGTTCCTTGTTGTTACAATCACACGGCATCTCTTCTCTATCGCTTTCAAAGGTGCTAACAATTTGCCCCATGTTTCTTTATTTGTGTCCCATGCATCATCCAGAACTAGTAAAAACGGTTCCTCAACCTCACCAGCAAGAGTCGTCTGCAATGCCTGTAGAGTAATAAAATTACACACTTCTTTTTTTCCTCCAAAAGATTTCATCGATTCTATGATGCTCGCTGCGGCTTTTTTCCAGATCCAGATCACGGGTTGACTCACCTACGCATACCCACGCCCTCGATTTATAATATGCTACCACCATCTTATCATTAAACACGAGCTGAGCAAGAGTGTTTTTTCCCAGTCCTCCCATGCCCACGATGGGAAGGACCAGGAATTTCTTTCCACCGTCACTGGGATTCTTTGTCCCTCGAAGAAATAGACGGATTAAGCTGAGCAGTAGCCAATAAAGGGAGTGGAGTAATCTGGTGAAGTTGGTCCGTAGCCAATAACCACCATGAATTCGGACCTGCATTTCCATGCCTGGCACCAGCTGCATTATCATCTCCTCCTTAGCGTCGTCCCTCCCAACAAATGTGGACTCATCATATGCGGTCTCTCTTTTCTGAAACAGCCCGGGGTCGACCTGTGGGGTAGATCGGACCATAGCTGTGAGGCCGAAGTTAATTCCCTGTTTGAGAATTTCAGCCAACCTCTCCCTGATACGCTTGATGTCTTCTGCTACCAAAAGGCGGCTGCTGGACTGGGCGGCATCTTAAGTCCGTTTGCTGCTACGAGAGCTGGTGGTGGAAGAGCTTACCTTCTTCTTGGATGGCTGCTCCGTATGTCTCTACTCCTTGAGAAGGAGATCCACCTCATACATGTCAAGGACGTCCTCGACTAATAAAAAACAGAGGATATTTGGGAGATGGAGAACATGGAAGAAGCAATAAGAAAAGAGGAGTAACAAAGAAAACATAGAGAGAAGAGAATATCTCTTGTTGTGATTTCATTCATGGATGGGAGAGACTCATATTTATACAAAACCTCAAGCCAAAAATAGATGGCTTGTTAGCAAAGAAATGCTAAAAATAAGCAAAGGCTCCAACAAAATGCTAAACATAAGCTAGACTGAGCCAAGTCTCCAACAACATGGCCTTATTCAAAATATCAAATTCCAAATAAAAATTGAATGCCAAGAATAGCATTCACCTTCTCCCCCTTAGTCTTGACATACCCCGAGATCACGGACACCAAGTAAATGACGCATAGTCGCCAATCTCACTATCGGTAATGCCTTTGTCAGTACATCGGCCCGTTGGTCTTCGGTGCGAATGAACTCGACGCTAATCAACCTTCTTTCGACACAATCACGATTGAAGTGATATTTTGTGTCGTGTGCTTACTTCGTCCATGGAAGATCGGATTCTTCATAAGAGCTATTGCAAACTTGTTGTCAACGAATAGCTTCACCATCCTTGATTTTGTTCCGACCAATTCAGCTAATAATGCTCTAAGCCAGAGCGCTTGGCATGCTGCCGCAATTGCCGCCATGAACTCAGCCTCACATGATGAAAGAGCCACCGTCTTTTGTTTCTGTGAGTTCCATGAAACAAGACAGTTATTGATGTAGAATGCCATGCCACCTGTGCTCTTCAGATCATCCATATCATCAGCCAGATCACTATATGTATAGCCAGTGATTACTTCTTCCTCGCCTCCTTTCTTGTAGACAAGTCCAAAATCGATGGTGCCTTTGAGATACTTGAGAATTTGCTTCACGACCTTGTGATGCATCATTGTATGTTTCTCCATGAGTCGACTTGTCACACCAACAACGTAGGAGAGATCCGGCCTGGTGTGAAGAAGATAGCGCAAATACCCGATGACACGGCGGTAGTAGGTGGCATCAACAGGTTGTCCTTCTGGATCCTTATGCAGATGGGGTCTTGGCTCCATGGGAATCTTACAAGGATTATAATCAGAAATGTTAAATTCATTTAATACCTTCTTAGTATAGGCTGTTTACTTGAGTGAGATGCCACTGTCTCCTTGTTCCACCTTAAGTCCGAGGTAGTATGTAAGTAAACCGAGATCGCTCATCTCAAACTCTCCATCTTCTGCTTCTTGAAGTTTGGAATTGAATTTGAATCTTCTCCCGTGATGACCAAGTCATCGACATAGACGCCGACGATGATGCCCGTCGCGACCTCACCCCTTCTATACACGGCTTTCTCCTGTGTACATCCTGTGAAGACGATCTGCTTCAAGTTTTTATCAAGGCGCATGTGCCATGCGCGTGGTGCCTGTCGTAGCCCATAGAGCGCTTTGCTCAGTGATAACCAGCCTAATCGATCGTGGTAAGGGTCTGAAAATGGTCGTTGCGACCTCGATCAAGTAGACTAGGTATATCTAGAAAAATCAACCACTCAAAGAGATCAAATCAATCAAAACAAACACGAGCGGTCTAGCTATGAGTTTAACCTGGTATAGCTCCCAGAGTCGAACACAAGGAGCACGGGTTGGCCGTAGGGCCTACGAAGTAGTAAAAATGAAATAAAAATAAAAGAAAATGTTTTTTAGTGATTTGTTCTAATTTTTATAGTTTTTTTGGATTTTTAAAAGGTGAAGAAAATAAAAGAAAGTAAAATCAAGCCAAGTTCAACAATTTATTAAACACACCAAAAATAAAGCAAAAATTCAAGAAAAAAATTTTTATGTTTTTTATGTTTTTAAGTGTTTTTGGTGAATTTTTGGGATTTTTCTAATGGGTAAATTATTTTCTAAAAACCAAACAGTGCTAAAAATGAAAGGTACTGTCCAGCAAGACTTAAGACCCAAAAATAAAATACTTAAGGATCTCAACAAGCCCTGGAGGTAATTTTCCTGTAAACTAGATAGAATAAGGAAAATTTTGGCACCTAAATTATTGTTTTTGGATTTCTAAATTATTTATTATAATTTTTATGAGTTTTTAGGGGTTTTTCAATTTTTAAGGTTTTTAAATGATGAAAAATAGCCAAAATTGGCTAGAAAATCAAACAATAAGCAAACAACAGTATCTAATTTTTTTTAGAATTTTTGGTGGGGTTTTTATATTTTTTTGGTATTTTTAAACCTAGACAGTAACTAAAAAGGCTGTTTTTGAATTTTTAAAAATACTAAATGAAATCAACAATGTCCTCAAAAATCCCTAAAGTTTCTACACCATGGCAGGAGCCATGTGTCAAAATCTCATTGGATTTGGAGGTAATTTGATATTTTATTTAAAAATGCAAAGGGGGCACAGTGCACATGGACGTATGTGCAAATACCCAAAAGTCTGGGGGCCTAGGTGCAAAAATCCCAGCAAATCACACGCGTGGCGCGTGCCTGGGGCACTCAGGGGCCTCTTGGTAATAAAAACCAAGTTTTAGGGCCTTTTGATAACTCGTACCAAAAGCCCAGGGACTCGGTTGCAATTTACCCACTAAAATCCGCACATGCACAAATAAAACACTCACAGGGGTATAACTGCAAATACCAAAAAGTATCTCTTCATTCAATAACCCAACAGACTACAGGATAAAAGATGTAAAAAGCCCAACTAAACACGTGACGAAGCACGTGGTCTCATACACACAGGGGCATACATGCAAATAAAACTAAGCACAGGGTCCACAATGCAAATTACCCTACGTAAATAAAAGTTCTAAAATATTTACAGGACTAATACTGAAAAGACAAACTAAGAGGGGCCCTACGTAAATTACCCCTTTATTCGTCGACGGCCAGATGCGCGCCACGTGGAAGATCGGGCGGTCCTGGTTGGATGGCGCTCTTCTTCGTCTGCCCTTGAGCCGAATCGACGGTGGTGGAGAGGACACGTGGAAGATCAAGCGGCTGTGGCCTCGGGTGTCTCTCTCCTCAGCGCGACGGTCCTGATCAGCCCCTCGAGATGATCAACGGCTGCTGCTCCTCGAAGAACGGACGGTGGCGATGCAAACTGGGAGCGGGGGCTGATCGGACGGTGCTGGAGGATGGTGGAAGAACACTCCACCGGCGAGCTTCGCCGGCCTCGTGCGTGAGCTGCAGTCCTCCTCAGCTGCTGCTAAGTATCGGAACAGGTCCGCGGAGTCGTCCCGCAGCTGGTGAAGGTGTCCGATGGCCCAGCCGAGCCCTGGAGGGGGCTCCGGCGAGGCTGGCGGCGCAAAGCTCCTGGCTGGAATGTGAGGGGGGCTCAGATGCCTCCCTCTTGACCTGCAAAGCGAACCAAAAGCTTCGCGGGTCGAGGGCAAAGTGCCTCGACCCGAAGAGGCGGGGTGAAGGTGAACTGCGGGGTCGGAACGGACGAGCTCCGGCGAGCTGGGGATGGAGGAGCTCGACTCCCAGCTCCGGGGCGAGCTGGGTTGGATGGCTGGGCGAAGAACGTGCGTGAGGGAGTGGCGAAGGTGATGGAGTGTCCCGATGATCAAGATAATGGACGATATGGCCGGAATCAGAGGAACACGTCGGAGGATGGATTTGGGCGAAAACAGAAATTAAGCTAAATGGCTAAGCTAAATGGGTACCTGGGTGATGCGGGAGACTATGCTGGAGCTTAGCTAGCTCCTGGTCTTTGCCTCAAAGGTCGTCCCTGCCTGAGGCTCGAGCTCCGGTCGGACGTCGGAGCACGGCGGCGCGAAGTAGCCGGATCGATGGTCCAAGCACCTCCTCCTCGCTGCAACAAGGGCCGACGCGAGCTGTCACCTCGGTGGTCACAATGGAGGTCATGGGAGTGAAGGTGGATAGCCAAAGATAGGAGTGAAGTGCGGCGGAACTCGGGCTTTATAGTGTGGAGGGTCCGGCAAGGTGGGCGCGGGTAGGGCGAGCTGGTGCGCGGATCCCAAGGAGGAAGCTCCGGCGAGGCTCTCGGATGTGACGTGATCGATGCGGACCCGGATTTGGAGCGAAAGGGAGGCGGATCGAGCTGGGAAAATACCTGGAAGTCGGGTCGGGCGAGCGGGTTCGGGCTCTGGTGGTCCTGGGGGAGGTGTTGACCGGGGGTCAACAATCCCCCGTGGACCAATCAGAGCCCGCCAAGGGTTGATTTCTTATTTGATTTTTTTAGGGCTTTTAATGGCCGAATTTTCAAAAACTTAAAACATGAAAAATGTTTGTTTTAATTTTTTCTATTTTTTTGTGATTTTTAATTAATTTTTGGAAATGAAAATAAGGTATGTACAATATATAGCTATACATAGGTATATACACAATATATGATTTTTAATTTTGACTTTTAATTAGTTATTTTTATACATTTTTATTCCTATTTTATATTTTATTTATTTATAGGATAAAATGAGGAATAAAAAGCTATTTTTATTTTATTTTTATTGTATATATACATAGAGGAAATAATTATTTATGTACAAATATATACATGGTATATATACAAGATATTTTTGTGTTTTTAATTTTGTAATTTTTATTTGATTTTTGTTGTATTTCTTTTTATTTATTTTATTTACACAACATAAAAAGGAATATTTACAAAAAGTTTTGAAAATAAATAAACATATTTATAAGGTAAAATAAAGAAGGATGATGGTCTATGTATATGGTGCAATGCTATTTTTGGATTTTTAAATTTTTAATTTTTATTTTGTTTTTAATAGTGTTTAAATATGTACAAAATATATACAAGTATTTACAATATATTTTTGGTTGAGGAAAATATTATTTATTTATTTACATAAATATTTACACATGAGCCCCTATCTCCCTCTACTTTGTCTTTTATGCGGTCAGGCCCATGCTGAGCCCTCCCTTGGGTTAGGTTGCTCAATATTTATTCTAAATATTTCCCTCTTTTTTCTTTTTCTTCTTTATTCTTTTATTTTTGCACAAAAACATGCTAATTATTTATATTTACAAAAATGCATGCTTTTGCTAATTTTCCCTATTTACACATATCTACATGCATTTGCATAGGTTTTTGTAGCTAAAATATAAGAATAAAGAGTGATGAATGGGTATTCATCACCCCCCTATACTATACTTTGCTAGTCCCTTAGCAAACACTTATTTGAAAAAGAAGTGCAAAAGAAAGAAAAAGAAAAAAGAAAAAGAGAATGTACATGGATCAAAGTTGATTATTAAACTTGCCTTCATTAAATTGAGGTATGGAGCTTAATCAGATCTTTGGATTATTGATGTGTCGGAACCTTATTTAGACTTAAGTTTAAAACCTAATAGCCTCGAAGTTCCACTAATCTATAATCAAGACTCCTCAATGCTCCAGATCAGAACAAGTCATCAATCACAAACCCTGAAGACCATGAATCTTTTCTTGTCCTGTGAAAGTGAGGTCTAAGCTCTCCACCTCAGAAATGGCAACTTGACAACCCTCCCTAACAAGGTAACTCTATGACCTCAGTCTGGCCACTCTTTCCTCGAGGAGCGGGGTATTCCCTTCTAAGTTCAAGTACAACCGGCTCAAGAAGAGGGGGAAGAAGAGAATGGGTCAAGGCCAGTGTAGCCAAGTACCCTTGGGAGCTTGACCAGTGTAGCCAAGTCTCCCTGCTGCAAGCTACAACAGGTGGATCATGAAACCAAGCTTTGCTTATTGCACTTATATACATACTCCGGTGGGATTATCATTTTCTCTCAGACCCACCACTTTTTTGGAGTTCTTTTCTTTTTCACACCTTTTTTTTTCAAGTGCATCTATACAACATGTACATGTGCAACATATATACAAGGAGTTTTTCCTCTTGAGCCAGTAGACTATCCCTCTTTTGAAGCTTTATTGCAACCCACAACTCCCGTCGTTAGACCTCATGGCAACCAGACCAAGTTGAGACGCACTTCCTTCACTAAATGAAGAAGAGAGGTTCCGCCTAGAAGTACTACCCTCATATGCTACCCCAAGTCAAGGAAGACTGCCTCCTCACCATCTCATCCGTAGAGAGCTCGGTGCATAGTGCGGTTGTCCAAGTAAAGCCATAATCTATATGAGTCATGTGTTGTTTGTTAAGTGCTCTACTTAGGCTCATTGAAATGACATGTGATCATAGCCTAGTGGACTCAAAGAATTAAGTCACCATGGACCTGAAAAGCCTTAAACCTAAGTCCTATAAGGTTCCTCTTAGAAATTAGGTGGATTAAGATCTTAATCAAGCTCCATTTCTCAATTTGATTCCAGGCTGGTTTAAATGTCAACTATCATCCAGAAAAAACTATATACATATGTACAAAAAGATGCATATTTACACAATATTTTACAATCATGCAAAATTTTTGAAAAATGTTTTGAAATCATGAATGGATGATGCATGAAGTGCAAGTTTTGCAAAAAGGTATTTACACACATTTACACGAGATTTTTGCAAACTTTTGATTTTCAAAACATTTTGGAAAAATTTTGTACTATATACATAATTTTGATACAGAAATATTTACACAAAAGATTTTTGAAATCATTTTTACAAAAATAATTTGTACACTAGCTATGTATGTGCGAAATAAAAGAAGATTATGTACATGAAAATTTTTAAAATTTTGTGGTTTTTAGCCATTTTTATTTATTAACACACTCACACAAAGTACGAGTTATGGCTAAAGTATATATGAAATATATACACACCCCCCTATACTTAGCTCGAACGATGTCCTCGGAGTCAAGAGCGATGAAGAAGACATAACTCGTGCTATGTATAGGGAAGTGAAAAGAAAGGTTATACAAAAGGAGAATGAGAAGTCAAAAGGATCTCGGGTCTTCCCCCTATACTTAGGATCAAGTAATCCTAAGTATAGCAGGCTGTACACGAAGGGAAAACCGAGTGGAGAATGTACAGGGTCTACCCCCCCTATACTTAGGGTGAAATGCCCCTAAGTATAGGCAGCAAAAACAGGGGTAGACAAAAACAAAAGGAAACCCGAAAGGTCTCACATCCCCCCTATACTTAGGGTAAAGTGCACCCTAAGTATAGCATAATCACAAGATGAAGAAAGGGATGTGGGACTAAAGAAAGTGATGATATAGACAACTAGATCTATGTACAGCGGAGGATCAGTAAAGCTCAGGCGTGAGATGCATTAGATGTGAGTCAAAGACGACATCTCACGCAAAATGAATAGGGGCAAGATCGACGACCCGCGGCTCATGATCTAGAAATGGCTTGAGCCGCTGGCCGTTCACTCGGAAGGTACTCTCAGAAGACAACTCAGATATGTCGATGCTACCGTTGTCGTGTACCTTCCGAACCAGATAAGGTCCTTTCCATTTGCTCTGTAGCTTCCCTGGAAACAATCTAAGCCTCGCATCAAACAGCCATACTCTCTGTCCAATCTCAAAATGTTTGTGGCTGATATGAGAATCATGCCACTCCTTGACTTTCTCCTTGTAATGTAGGCTGCTCGAGAAAGCTGCATCTCTAAGCTCTTCCAGGGCAGCTAGCTCTGCCCTCCTCTGGTCTTCTATACCATCTGGATCCATGAGAATGTCTGTAACTGCCCAGAGTGACTTGTGCCTCAGCTCAACAGGTAGGTGACAAGGCTTGCCATATACGAGGTGAAAGGGAGATGTACCCAAAGGTGTCTTGAAAGACGTCCTATATGCCCACAAGACCGAGTCCAAAAGCTGTGACCAGTTCTTTCGGTCAGGGCGGACGACTTTCTGCAGAATCGTCTTGATCTCCCTATTCGACACTTCGGCTAGACCATTCGTCTGTGGATGGTACGGTGTAGCAACACGATGATCTATGCCGAACTCGCTAGCAAGTGCCTTCACCTGGTCGTTGATGAAGTGATAACAGGCCAATCCTCCACGATGGCCACCATAAAAGAAAGAATAGAAGTGTTGTCGCCGAGGCGACCACTCATGGAAGACCGGTGTTGATCAGCAATTAACCCACAATCCAACGAATACAACAATCAAGCTCAAAACAAATGTGAATTAATCTTTATTTTACTCTACCATAAAATGTATAGTGACAAATATGTAGAGGTCGAACCACAGAGAGCAACACAAAATACCATAGCCAACATGCCAATCTTAGTCATCCTTGTGTGGGTTTTTTTTTATTATGATTATTATTTTTTTATATTTTTTTTAATTAAAATATAATAATTAAGTATCATGTGTATATCTATATATAGTTATATAATACAAATTTAATATATATATATATATATATAGGTTAAGCATAGAGCTTATAATACATGTAATATATATATGTATATAGGTGTATCTAAATATAATATATCTATGTATATATATAATTTTTTTTCTTTTTTTTTAGATTATTAAAATTAAAGAGAATACATAATACTAGATATATATATATATATATCATGTATATATTTTTTTTTCTTTTTTTTTTGGATATATAGATATAGATATATATACATAAAAGGTGCGTTATAATATTCACAAAAATAGTAGAAAATAGTCAAAAATTCAGGAAAAAGATCTTTTTGGGATTTTCATGGTTTTTTACTGTTTTTATGATTTTTGGGGATTTTTGCAAGTATTTTTAGCATTTTAAAATAGCTGAATCAAAGCAAACAGTGGACTAAGTACTGGCCGTTACAAAAATAGAGATTAAAAATCGTTAACAGCCTCAAAAATGTTCCCCTTTAATTTTCTAATAATATTAATAAAATATAGCATAATAAGGGCCTGGGTTTATATTTTTCTGATTTTTCTTTGATTTTTTATATTTTTTTGAAGTTTTTGGGTATTTTCGAATTTTTAAGGTTTTCTTTTTGAAATTTTTAGGGATTTTTGGTCTGACACTAATATAGGACAAAATACACTACCTATAATTTTTTTGGAATTTTTCAGGGCATTTTCATATTTTTTTGGGATTTTATGAGTTAGACAGGGACTTAAAGACAAGTTTTTGATTTTTAATAAATGCAAAAATGCAACAAAATGCAAATCTAAAAATATGGCGTTCAAGCACAACCCAACAGGAGCTTAAGTCTATTTTTGCAAGATTTTTCAATGAAATGTGAAGTATCAAATAAATAGACAAAGCTTTCCAAAAATTAAATGGCCTGGCAGGGGCATTTTTGCAAATAAAATAGTTGGCAGGGGCATACATGCAAAAATTACAATAAAAATACACTTTAAATTTTATTTTCAGGACCATTTCATAAATACAAGAACCCGGCAGGGTTTATATGCAATTTTCACGCGCCTCACGTGGTTGCTGCACGTGAGGCGCAGAGGGACTAGAATGTAAATATAGAAACATTAAGGGGGTCCACTGCAATTTTTACAATTTATTTACAACTGAAACATTTATTTTTGGGTGTAAACATTAAATACAAAAAGTGCGGGGTGAGATATGAAATTTACCCCTTAAATAAGGCCTTCATCCTGCGGCGCTTGAGGCGCCACTTATACACGTGGCGGTCATCGGACGGCGGACTTCGTTTCGGCGATGAAGGGCTGGGATTAGAACATCCCGGCTGATCTGACGGTGGCGGTGCTTCTTCATCGAACGGCTGGCGTGCAATCTGGGCCTCCCCGCTCGATCCAACGGTGCAGAAGGCACCTGGAAGAACTGGGAATGAACTCGCCCTCGGCGAGCTTCGATCGGGTCGCTCGAGCTCCTCCGGGCACCTCCCGCGTATCTGAAGGGTCCTGATCGTAGCTGGGAAGGCCTCCGCGTCGTCTGACGGTGGTCTCATGGCTCCTGGGGGCCTGAGTCGGTGAAGCGAGGTCGGAGAAGAAGGTGGCCCCCAGGTGCCTCTTCCTGGTCAAAGCAAGCCCCAAAAGGGCTCGATTCCTCGTGGTACCTGCACAGGAAGAACCGCGAGCGAGAGAGCTATCTCCTCGACCCGGGGTTATGAAGCTGCGGTGCAAGATGGAGGTGGGCGGAAGGGCTCCGGCGAGCGGCGGAGTTGGAACCCTGATTCACCAAGACCAGGGGTCCTGGGATGATCGGATGGATGCGAAAGATGGAGAAGGCGACGAGGAACGAGATGGGATGATCGGAGTGGTCGGATACGGTGCGGTTCACGATGAAGAAGTCGCCGGAGCGGAGCTCCGGCGAACTTCGATTTTGATTTCTACGCTACTGTGATCTACTAACGACTAAACTAACTACTGGAATTAAATGCTAACATTAAAACTACCTAAGAATGCATTAAAAAGGACAGCTCTTATACCTGGGGGCCTCCAGGGAGCAGGGCGGACGCCGGAGCTCCGCCGCGTCAAAATTCTCCTCCCTCCGGCCAAGTCTCGATGCTGGGCGACTCCCCCTGTCACGAGGAACGATCCAGGCACAAGATCTAGGCTTTAGGTTAGAATGAAAGTGGCCAAATTCGAGGAAGGAAGCGGAGCTTTTTATTTATACACATTGGCGAGTAGCCTTATTGACCGGCGATTATTTCATGATCTGGAGAGCATTTGGTTGATCTGTGATTTCGGCGGGCATCATGGAAGATTAGGGAACAAATCTTGTGAAGGAAGCGTTGTCGATTGATGGATGGTGTGCCCGGGAAAAAGGGAGGAAATCGGGGGAATGGACTGTTCAGAGCTGCCAGGCGTGGGATGGGACAGTTGACCAGGGGGTCAACGTTGGCTGGCTTCTTATTGGGCCACGTAAGCCGCTACGGGACAAAATAGCAAGACTGAAAGAAGATTGATTTATTTGACATTCGAAATGATTTTATTAATTTTTGCTTATAAAATGAAAATGTGTATTATTTCATGTAGTATTTATTCCCGATTTTTATTGAATTTTTCGAGGTGTTTTATTGGGGTTTTATTTTAGTAATGTGTATATGTATGTATTTACATGTATTTTTGGATATTTTATTTTTAATTTATTTATTTTCTTTTATTCTTTTCTTGGCTTATTTTATAAATTTATAACTTATTTTTGTGAGTATAAAGGTATTTTTGTTTGATTTTTATAGGTTTATTTGTATTTTTAAATGAATAGGTCTATGTATTTGTGAGTATATATATAGGTACTTTACCTATGTATTATACACATTGTATTTATTTAATTAATTTTATGTGTTTTTATTAAGGGTTTGTATTTTTAGTATGACACATATACTATATACATTATTACAAAAATGTAAGGGATTTGAGTAATTAAAGAATGTTGTCCCTTTTCATTTGTATGCATACTCCATATAGGTACCTTGCCTATGTATATTACATATTTTTATTTTATTTTCCAAATTATTTTTGATTTTATTCTAATGCAAATATGTACATGAATTATATACATTATCTACAAAATTCTAAAAATATGAATTTAGAAAAATAATGAATATTGAATAAAATGAATATTTTAATCAGGTATTATGTACAAGAAGGGCCAAAAACCTAACTTCCACAGATGGACTCCAAAAATTATGAAACCAATTTTATAAAATAGTTTATGAAATGCTATATACAATTAAAGGTGAGTTTGGGTGATTTGGAGTTTTTATTTGCAAGATGTGGGTCTGTGAAGTTGAGATTTTGGCTTTTTATTATGTGTATAAAATGTACACTGTGTATTATTTTTACACAAACTCAATTTTGTATTTTTATTTACATTATTATCCACAACTTTTATGAACAAAGTTTCTTTATTTGATGAATAAATAATTATGTACAAAATAGGTGCCAAAAATGCATAAATGAATGAATGAATAAATGAGGTATTTATTGTATACTGCCCTTATCTCCCCCTACTTTATTCCTTGTCGACCAATTCCATGCTGGCCTTGGTCTCGGGGTTAGGGTCATAAAATATTTACAATATTTTATTCCTTTTTCTTTTCTCTCTTTATTCTATAATTTTGGCATTAAAAACTTTATTTAATGTACAATTACTACAATGAATAATGAAGGCTATTATGTACAAATTAATGTTGTTTACATGCATTTGCTGGGGTTTTGAGGCCAAAATGATAGAATAAAGGTGATGAAATGGAGATTCATCACCCCCCTATACTTGCCTTTGCTAGTCCCTAGCAAACACTTATGCAATAAGCGCAAAATGAATAAAGAAAAGAAAAAGGAAAATGCAAGAAAGATAGAGTGAATTGGGGTGCTTTCAGTGCAATGCATGTCCTTACAAAATCTGAATTTGGAGCTCCTGTCAGACCTTGGTTGTGAAAGTGTGTGGAACCTAGTCGGGAACCAGTTCTAAAGTACAACAGCCTTCGGTAATCACAGAACTCGGTTCAACCCACCTCAATAGCCGGGTCAGAACTAGTCTACATCATACGCAAACTCTTATAACTATGAAGCTGACTTGTACGGTGTAAGTGTTAGTGGCTCTCCCCAACTGAAATGATAAAGGAACTGACTTCTCCAGAATGACAACCCAATGATTCCCCTATCCAACAGCTCTTTCCTCGAGGAGCAGGGTATTCCCTTCTAAGTTCAAGTGGCAACCAGCTCAAGAGGAGGGGGTGAAGAGAAGAATGGACGGTAGCCAGTGTAGCTACCTATCCTGGGATGCAAGACCAGTGTAGTCAAGTCATCCAGCTGCAGGCTTACATGTTTGTCTTTGGAGCTCAAGCTTGCTTATTGACTTTGTACATACTTTGCAGGCGTTTTATTTTTGTACAGGCCTGATCATTCATCATTTTTTTTTTCAACATACTATTCACAGCAGCATTTACATAAGGAGTTTTTCCTCTTGAGCCAGTAGACTATCCCTCTTTTGAAGCTTTATTGCAACCCACAATCTCCTGTCTTTAGACCTCATTGCTATTGAATCTGGTTGGGGTGCACTTCCCTCCCTAGACGAGGACGAATGTTTCCACCCGTGTGCATCTCAGACTGGCAAATCCAACCCCCTCACCACTCCAACTGAGTTGAGCCAAGTGAAAGGTGCAGGTGTCCAAGTTAGATCACGGTCGGCAAGAGTCATACGTGTGTCTCGAAAAGTTCTAGTTAGTCCACTGAGGTGACTTGAACCCAGCCCTGATTTCTCAAAGAATTAAGTCTGAATAGACCTGAAGTACCTTAAACCTAGTTCCCATAAGGTTCCAGTGCAATTAGGTGCGGTAAGGTCTAACCGAGCTCCAATTAGAGATTTTCTTAGACTGATTCAATCATCAAGCTTCACTCAAAAAGAATATGAATGGTATGCTTATGCTATGCACAATGAACGATGCAATTTTTTCACAAAAATTTGGAAGGATCAAAGAATGTTTTTACAAAAAGAATCTCTGCACAGGAAGTATGAACTGAAAAAGTTTAAAGAGTATGTACATTTATTTACACAGGCGTGCTGCTTTGTTTTCAAAATTTAGGACATTTTTAGCGACTTTACAGGTATGGATGAAATAGTTTATTTGGTATGTATCGAAAGAATTGTATGTATCTTGTTTCTGATTTACTAGTATCTATAATGGTGTTCTTAATAGCTTTTTGAAAATAATTTTGCAAACTATAGTACACGATAATTTTTGCAATCCTTTACACACATTTGAAAACTATTTTTGCAAAGATTTTTCACACTATATATACAATTTTCACAATACTTTTAACAAGCATTTTTCAAAACATTTGCACATAGGTTTTTGAAATCCTTTCTTTCACACAAAGAAAAATTTTGCAATCAACACAGTTTCACGCATTTGAAATCATTTCACATCAAATTTTCCAAAACTGGTCACACTATTTTTCAAATCATACTGTATAGGTATCTGATTTATTAATTAGTAGGTACAAAAGAAGAAAAATTGTCTTTGACGTATAGTATGGTTCTGTTCTTATAAACTTTATTCGGCTTATTCCTTATTTACAAATGAAAGATTTTTGTGCGGATTCCTCAGACTTACTCGAAAAACATTTTCACAAGGGTTTTTGAAAACTCTAGTCCAAAATAATTTTTGCAACATGTACACGCATTTGAAAATCCTTTTACAAATGTTTTACACAACATAGATAGATTTTTCAAAACACTTTTGGCAATCAACTTTTCACAATCATTTGCACACTAATTTTCACACATTTTGCTTTCACTCAAAGAAAATAGGTTTTACACACAAAATAATTTTTCAATCGTTGAATACTTGTACACGCTGTTTTCAAACAAATTTCACAAGATTTTTCAAAGGAGAAAGTTTCGTAAAACACTTTTCTGACTTACTAGTCAGTATAATTACAATGAGTCTGAGGAACTCACAATCATCTTTCATTATTATAAAGCTACTTTTTACATTTTATTTTGTTGTTGTTGTGGTATTTTAATTTTCAGTATGAGTTATGGCTTTTAGTATATACACAGTATATACGACCCCCCTATACTTAGCTTGAGCTATGTCCTCATAGATCGAAAGGAAAAAGCAAAGACATAACTCGTACTGCGTATAGACAGATCTAAAGAATAAATACGAATGAAATGAATGAATGAGAAGTTGGCCGTCCCCCCTATACTAAGGATCAAATAATCCGAAGTATAGCAGATGTACAAAAAGCGGGGAGGGTCAAGGGTGAGAATACACTGATCGTACTCAGATTGTCTCCCCCTATACTTAGGGTAAGATACTCCTAAGTATAGACAAGAAGAGGAGACAATGGAGAGGATCGAACCGAAATTAAAAACCCTAGGTGCACATCCCCCTATACTTAGGACCAAGTACGTCCTAAGTATAGAAAATTGTCTACAAAGGCGGCACCTTTTAGATAGAAAAAGAAAATAGATAAGGAAAAGAAGAAAAGAAGAAAAGAAGAAAATCAGAGCAATAATGGTTGGAGTACATCGTCCGAATCTGTCGGTGCTGCAGGCGGTGTAGAGATATCCTCGGGGTGCACTAACTGAATAGAGTCAACAACGGCCAAGAATGAATCAGGTTCCAAGTAAGGCTTCAGTAGTTGGCCGTTGACGACGAAGGGCTGTGCGTCAGGGGACAATTCTGATATACAAATACTGCCGTTGTCACGCACTTCACATACTCGAAATGGCCCTGTCCACTTACTTTTTAATTTACCTGGGAATATCCTCAACTTTGCATCAAACAACCACACTTTCTGCCCAACATCGAAGGTCTTTCGTCTGATGTGCCGGTCATGCCAGCGTTTCACCTTCTCCTTGTACATCAAGGTGTTATCGTATGCGCAGTCTCGGAATTCCAAGAGCCTGTTCAGATCGTCCTTTCTTTTCTGACCACCTTTTCGTGAGTCCAAGTTACAATTAGTAATTGCCCAAAGGGATTTGTGAATTAATTCCACGGGCAGATGGCACGGTTTTCCATAGACAAGACGGTAGGGCGACATGCCCAAGGGAGATTTGTAGGCCGTACGGTAAGCCCAAAGAGCTGAGTCCAAGAGTTGAGACCAGTCTTTTCTGTTTGGCCTAACAAGTTTCTGCAATATGGTCTTGATTTCTCTATTGGATAATTCCGCCATGCCATTGGTCTGCGGATGATAAGGAGATGCGACACGATGATCGATGCCGTACTCCTTCGTTAACTTCTTGACCTCTTTGTTGATGAAATGACTACCCCCGTCGGATATGAGAATCTTCGGTATCCCAAACCGCGAGATGATGTTCTTCTTCAGAAACTGGCAAACTGTTTTGCTGTCGGCGGCTCGGGCGGGGATAGCTTCAACCCAACGACTCACGTAATCTACGGCAAGAAGGATGTGCTCAAAACCTTGACTGTTAGGGAAGGGTCCCATGAAGTCAATGCCCCATGCATCGAAAACATCCGCTATCTGAATGATTTTCAGAGGCATTGAGTCTTTGGCAGTGAGTGTTCCTTTCAATCGCTGACAATCAAGACATCTTTTAACAAATTCTGCTGCATCCTTGAATAAAGTGGGCCACCAAAGGCCACACTGCAATACTTTCGCTGCCGTACGATCTCCAGAATGGTGCCCACCAGATTCGAGCGAATGACAATGCTCGAGGACACTAGATTGCTCCGTCTGAGGAATGCACCTGCGCCAAATACAATCCGCTCCTTCCCTGAATAGAAGGGGATCTTCCCACTGGTAAAAGCGGATGGTCGACATGAATTTGTTCTTCTGATTCTTCGTCCAATCCGACGGTATTACCCCAGAGGCGAGGTAATTTACAATGTCAGCATACCAAGGGAGAGCATCCACGGCCAAGATAGCTTCGTCAGGGAAGGTCTCTGTGATAGGTGCGTTGCTCAAAGGAGAGTCGTGCTGCTCTATTCTGGAGAGGTGATCTGCTACCACGTTCTGAACTCCAGGTTTGTCCTTAATTTCCAGATCGAATTCCTGGAGGAGAAGGATCCAACGAATCAGTCTGGGCTTGGCATCCTTCTTCTGCTGTAGGTACCGAATAGCAGAGTGGTCTGTGAAAATTGTGACCTTTGACCCCAACAAATAGGATCTGAACTTCTCTAAGGCGAAAACCACAGCCAGCAGTTCTTTCTCTGTCACTGTATAATTTCTTTGAGCTTCATCTAATGTTCTGCTGGCATAGTGAATGGCATAGGGCGCCTTATCTTTCCTCTGCCCTAGAACAGCTCCGACGGCAAAATCTGACGCATCGGTCATTATTTCAAATGGAAGCGTCCAATCTGGAGGCTGCAAAATTGGAGCCTGAGTGATAAGCTCCTTTAATTGATTGAAGGCAAGGAGAACTGGTTGATCAACAATGAATTCTGTCTCCTTGCACAAAAGTTCTGTCAGAGGTCGGGCAATGCGGCTGAAGTCCTTGATAAATCGTCTGTAGAATCCCACATGCCCCAGGAATGACCTCACGTTCTTTACTGACTGAGGTGGCTGAAGGTTTGAAATGACATCCACCTTGGCTGGGTCGACTTCCATGCCACGTTTGGAAACGACATGGCCCAACACAATACCCTCTGTGACCATAAAGTGGCTCTTTTCCCATGAGAGCACTAAATTGACTTCCCGGCATTTCTGGAGCACTCGGTCTAGGTGCTCAAGGCAAGAATCAAAGCTATCACCATAGACGGAGAAATCATCCATGAACACCTCGAGAAAACTGCCTACCATTTCGGCGAAGACTGCTAGCATGCATCTTTGGAAAGTTGCGGGTGCATTGCATAATCCAAAGGGCATCCTCTTGAAGGCGTAGGTGCCGAACGGGCAAGTGAAGGTAGTCTTCTCTTGATCCTCAGGGGCGATCGCCACTTGGTTGTACCCGGAGTACCCGTCCAGGAAGCAGAAGAACTCCTTGCCTGCTAATCTCTCCAAGACTTGATCAATAAATGGCAAGGGAAAGTGGTCCTTCTTGGTTGCTGCATTAAGGCGGCGGTAGTCAACACACACCCGCCAGGATGTCGGTACCCGAGTTGAAATCTCCTCTCCTTTTTCATTTGTGACCACAGTAAGCCCGGATTTCTTGGGAACTACATGCAGGGGGCTTACCCACTTTGAATCGGAGATGGGATAAATGAAGCCTGCATCACACCACTTTGTGATTTCTTTCATGACCACGTCCCGAAGGTTAGGGTTTAGCCTTCTCTGAAATTCGCGGGACGGCTTGGCATCGTCTTCTAGATAGATATGGTGTGAGCACAGAGCTGGATTTATACCTCGGAGGTCTGATACGCTCCAACCAAGTGCCTTGCGGTTCTTTTCTAAAATCTCGAGGAGTCGAGATTCTTGATCCAGATTCAGCCTGCTGCTGATGATGACTGGATACATGTGTTTTTCACCCGTAAGGAAAGCATACTTCAGGCCTGCAGGAAGTGGCTTGAGTTCTGGTGTCGGTCTGTCCCCTTTACTGGTCACTTCTGATACCATGCTGGTGGTGGGATGTACTTTGAGATTGTTACCATCCTCATCATCCTGCTGAGATCCCAGTGATGTACCGAACGGTTCTGTGGTGAGCTGATCGTGTTCGGTCTGGAGTGAATGCTCAAGAAGATGCGCCTGCATCTGAGAATCTGTCTCCCACAAATCATCGGAGCATATGCCGACTGTGCTTTCCAAGTCCTCCTCAAGAGTGAGGATTTCTCGGGTCCACGGATCGTCCAATGATAACTCTGAATCTCTGATCTCTGCAATAAACTCACAGTCTGCTTCTGATGCTGCTTGACTCTCATCAGTTGTGGCGTTCTGCTCCTTGTTCATGTTGATGGTGATTCGCTGGGTCTTTGAGCTGAAGGTGATCTTTCCAGACCCGTAGTCAACCACGGCGCCTGATGTACGGAGAAATGGTCTGCCGAGGATGATTGGAGTCTGGAGCAGTGGTGCAGGAGAGTCCATATCAAGGACTACAAAGTCAGCTGGGAATTTCATCTCCTGTACGGTAACTATCACATCTTCCAACAAACCGCGGGGCCGCTTAACGGATCGGTCAGCGAACTGAAGGATCATTCGTGTCTGCTTGAGCGGTCCCAGCCCGAATTCTTGCATTATGGACGAGGGCAGAAGGTTGATGGAAGAACCACTGTCAAGAAGAGTACGCTCGAAGACCTGATCGAAGATCACACAACTGATCAGAGGTGCTCCTGAGTCTTGCTTTTTCTGGGGGAGGTTGGAGATAGCTGCAACTGTAGCCATGGACAGAACGTGTTTTTCTACCTCTCGGCGTCTGTTGTCTTGCACTGGGCGACGCCTGTTGGTACATGCCTCTTTCAATCCTTTCTTCACAGCTGGCATGTATTCCACGGCCTTTAACAAGGGAATCTCAACAGTCAATTTATCCAAAATATCTACAACACCTGGATCAGACAATGCAGTTTTTCTTTTTGCCATTTTTTTGGATTTTTGTATTGCATGCGGAAAAGGAATATTCACATTACTGGCTGAAAAATTAGAGTTCTTATTTACATCAAGATTATCGCCCACAAAATGTTGTACATCCGGACTACAAAAAGGAGTACAAACTGGATCTAAATCTGCTGGTGCTGCTGGGCGATCAAAAGGGGTAGCATTGGCTCCCTCGGCTGGCACAGGATCGGCTGCTGCTGGCGGCTCCTCCAAGGCTGGCGCGGCTTCACTTCTGCTACAGGCTTCTTTTTGTTGTTTTTGTTTTTGCTGATTTTTTTGTGTTTTTGGCTGAGGCTGATGACAATGCACGACGGCTGGACTGGCTTCTCCTTCCTCTTCCTCCTCACCCGCCCCTGGAGCTGGCACGGCTGATGCGGAAGATGACGATCCACCTGTTTCTTTATTCACCCCATATCTGGTAGCAGGCGGAGGCAAGGCCCTACCGCTCCTGAGAGTAACAGCATTAGAAAAAGCAGTAATATCATTATCACACGCGGACTGGACATCGCATTCTACCTGCTCCTTCTTCTTGAAATTGTTGGGGTTGGCTTCGACCTGCGCCGGAATGGTAGTGCGAGTGGCGGTCAGGTCATCAAGCCGCTTGGTCATCTCCGCTAGCCCTTGGACAAGCTGGGCTAGACACTCCATGGTGGGATTAGCAGGGGGCACATCAGAAGATGCAGCGTGCATACCACGCTGCTGTTGGTTAGATGGGTTGGGAGGCTGCTGATGGTGTAGCTGTGGCGGAGCAGGAAGCTGGAGTTGTTGGTAGGACGGAGGAGGATACTGTTGGTACGGTTGAGGCTGAGCAGCCGCGTATGGGTGATACGGCTGCGGATGGCGATACTGCGGCTGCTGCTGATACGGAAAATTCTGCCTCCATTGGTGTGCGAACTGAGGAGGCTGCTGGTGTTGCTGAGAGGGGTGCCCAAAACGACCACCCTGAGGTTGGTGGTACTGTCGGTTGGCAAATGGCTGACCCTGGAGTTGTCCCTGAGGACGGGTCGGCTGTGCATCATTAGCCCACACCCCGTTAACTTCTTGGATCAGGGGTGGTGGTGGAAAAACTGGATCAGAGGTGGAAAGGAACTCTGGCTGGTAAACGACCATCTGCTGCTGCGGCGGGCCCTGGTCGGGTGCCTGCACGTAGTACACGTGCTGGACTGCCGGTGGCTGCTGGCTCGGCTGAGGCTGATGCTGCGGTTGTGGTTCGTCTTTCCTCTCAGCTGGCGCGTCTGATGGTGTAGCCGACTGGACAGAGTTGATCGTACCGACCAACAGCTCGAGGTTCTTGTTGATCTGATCGAGCTTATCCAGGTTCTGGGTCCTCTTCTCGATCACAGCGAGTTTCTCAAGGTCCTGTGATCGCTTCTCAATAATATCAACCTTAGAGAGATGGCCCCCAATGATACTGAGGTTGGAGCTCTCATCTCTCTCTGCTTCTTTTGATGCAGCCATGTGCACTTGTTTCTGGAGGATCTGGGGCTGCTTCTGGTATGCCTTGGATGAAGAGAGGGCGGCCTCTCCCTCGGCCATTTCTTCGAAAATTTGCCAGACAACATCTTCATCCTTGTTGAAATGGGAGCCCCCACATGCTGCGTCCACGAGCCTTTGACTTTCAATATTAAGTCCCCCAAAGAAATGCTGGACCAGGCTGGTCTTAGGGATCTCGTGATGGGGGCACTTCTCCTGCAGATCAGTAAATCTCTCCCAAGCTTCATATACGGACTCATGTGCTCCTTGGGAGAAATTGCTAATACGAGCACGCATTTGGTTGAGCCGACCGAGAGGGTAGTATTTGTGCAGGAAGGCAGACTTCAACTCCTCCCAGGTCGTCACAACCTTTCCCATATGATTGACCCGATAGAGGGCCTTGTCCTGTAGGCTGAAGGGGAAAGCCGTCATCTTCACAATGTCCAGGGGGACATTCGGATAGTGGGTGGTGCGGCAAATGCGGGAGAATTGCTGCAGGTGGATGTATGGCTCTTCATTGGTGTTGCCATGGAATGCAGGTAGGAGGGCTATGAATTGGGGCTTCAGCTCAAAGTGAGCGTGTACCGGTGGAATGAGAATCCACTCGGTCATCTGGCTGTCTCCCGGATTGTATGTTTCCTTGAGGGTCGGTTTCGTCGGTGGGAGTTCAGGATCATCATTGGGGTCATCACCACCGTCTCCTCCTCCACCTCCTCCTCCCCTGCCTCCTCTGCCTCGGCCTCCTCCTCCGTCGTTACGGTTCATCATATCAGTCAAAATATCCTGGAACGCGGTCTGCGTCAGGGCCTGCTCAGTCAGCTGCTGCTGTATTGCCTGGATGGATGCCAGCAACTGTGCATTGACTTGGTTCTGATCTGGCATCTGTCCCTCTGGGATGGGTGGCTGCTGACCCTTGCCCTTTCCTCCTGGCGCCATGTCAGGGTCTGAGTCGGACGAAATGAACTCCGGAGTAGTCTCCAGGGCTCGCACTGGCTTCTATCTGCATAATGAGACGGTCCGAATCAGATCTCTTGCCATAAATACTCAGCTGTCGTGATGAGGCTAGAGTTCAAGTCAACCCTAGCGTGTTGTGAATGGAAAAATGATGTGGACTGTAATCGACTCCCATTCACAACGGCGATAGTGAGACAAAAGTCATCCCAGGTTATTGGGTGGTCAAGAGTAAGGTAGAAAACGAGGAGTCTGGAGATCGATCCGCAAAGTCCGGATCGGGTTCTCGGGAATCGCCTCGAAATTATTGGCGAAGGTGAGTCCATGGAATCGATGTAGGTGTCGGCATGGTCCCGACGAAACCATCCATGGATCAACTTCGCGGAGCACAAGAGAATATCGGATTTTGGAAGAATGATACGATGGTCAACGAGGAACAAAAAGGAGTGCAAAACAGTAGAAAGGCTCGGTTGAGCGGGGTGGTCAAAGGAAGACGTAACAAAATTGGCGCAAAGGCGCGGGACTTTGGTCTTTGAACCTTAATCTAGATCCATACAAACACAAGACAAAATTGGGTTCACCAACTCACGCCATGTGAGGCCGTGAAAGCTCGGCTATTTATTATCTTTTCATTTTTAGAGTTGTGATTTTCAGGCATATCTTATAACAAGTCCTTAGTACGCTACCCTATAGGAGAGAGAGTACTGCCGGAAGAGTATCCCGTACTTGTCCTCCTCCTGTGTAACCTGTAGTCTGTACTTTTTGGAGTCCTTGTAACCCTTCCTGGATTCCTACTCAGCCAAAGAAAAGAGAGAGGAAGCCGATAGGCGAAACCAATACTTCGGTTCTCGCTCGCAACGGAATCACCCGTGAGCGTGCAAGAACCTACTCGGACGCAGGACAATGAGACAGACACCCCCGTGAAGGCGTGGCCTATGCTCAATACTTCGGACAGGGTCGATGCTCTCACAACAGAGAGTCACCATTGGTGACCAAGTCCTACTCGCCTACGTACGATAGAAGCGCCATTACTTCGGAAATCCAGGCGATACACAAGGCAGTTGCAGACTGGGTTTTGGGCTCTAATCCTTAGGGGTCGCACTCGCTCAAGGGAGTAGGGTTTTGGTCCCCCTCCAAAGTACCTGAAAACAATGAGGGCTTTATGAACCCGGTACAATGATAGTCCATTACAGATTTTAATTAAGGTCAAAGTTTATTTAGCAGTCCCCTTGTTTTAATTTTTTGGTTTTCACTTTTTTTTTTTGAATCTGTTTTCATACCAGCGCCTAACGTTTTTGTAGATTTTCATTTAAGTCCTAGGTGCTCAAAATCAGAGGGAGATAGCGGAAAAGCCGTGCAAGTGGTTCCATGATGGAAATCTCACCATTGAACCGAATGATGCATGCTGAGTTAGAAGACTTACAGTGCATCCCATCTCTCTCCATGTGGTATGCAAAACAGAATTTTTAAACCTATCTACATGTCGGCATGCAAGGCACAAAATCGTCCTAAACATAAGCTGCTATTAACGTGAAGAACCATAAGTTGCTCATTCGTCTCTAGCCCAAGAGAGTCCGGTCTTGGCTCACCCCTCCTCTGCCCAACACATTTGGATTAGGAGAAAGCGCTTGTTCGGGTGTGAGCTCGCGGCGCGGCGGGCTAAGAGACGAATTTACAACTTGTTTAAGTTTGACTAGATCCAATCGAAGTAGACTATAGGAACATGCATT
Organism: Ottelia alismoides; assembly: GCA_037367405.1. Taxonomy (NCBI): domain Eukaryota; kingdom Viridiplantae; phylum Streptophyta; class Magnoliopsida; order Alismatales; family Hydrocharitaceae; genus Ottelia; species Ottelia alismoides. The sequence continues at coordinate 29,638 of JAZKJV010006768.1, forward strand.
CTTATTAATGTTTGGACCTAGCTACCGAGTCAAGCAACCTATATCTAGGGGCTCCAAGCACACAAAACAAAATAAAAGAAAGGCGGAAAGCTCAAAACAGCGGGAAACAAAATAAAAGAAGGCGATAAAAACTCGAGAAAAACCGCGATGAGGCCCCCGGGTGAACAATCACCCGGGCACTGGACCTCATTGTGAAGAGTAGAGTCCTGTTTTATATACATGCCAAAATAATCTCTCTCTCACCATAAATTACAAAAATAATTTTCCTAAATATCTAGCCTATCTAATGCCCCTCTCTTTGCTCCTTTGGTGCACTCTCCAGATGGTCATGAGAAGAGAAAACCATCCTCCTCCAAGCTCGGCTGCCTTGGCCTCCAAGGAAGCCATCCTTGCGTGGCGGTCCCTTGCATCAAAGTTACAAAGAAGATTGTATTAGCATACTTGGTTAATCAAAGAGAGCAGATAAGTTAATCACAGTAAATAAAGAAATCAAGCATGGTGATCAATGTCAATAAAACAATAGCTGCTCACACAAAAAATGAATCATGAATCTATATTTTTATACAAGAATGACAAAAATCAATTTGGCTATGCTCATTGCTCCCCGGCAACGGCGCCATCTGATAACAGGCCAATCCTCCACGATGGCCACCATAAAAGAAAGAATAGAAGTGTTGTCGCCGAGGCGACCACTCATGGAAGACCGGTGTTGATCAGCAATTAACCCACAATCCAACGAATACAACAATCAAGCTCAAAACAAATGTGAATTAATCTTTATTTTACTCTACCATAAAATGTATAGTGACAAATATGTAGAGGTCGAACCACAGAGAGCAACACAAAATACCATAGCCAACATGCCAATCTTAGTCATCCTTGTGTGGGTTTTTTTTTATTATGATTATTATTTTTATATATATTTTTTTTAATTAAAATATAATAATTAAGTATCATGTGTATATCTATATATAGTTATATAATACAAATTTAATATATATATATATAGGTTAAGCATAGAGCTTATAATACATGTAATATATATATGTATATAGGTGTATCTAAATATAATATATCTATGTATATATATAATTTTTTTTCTTTTTTTTTAGATTATTAAAATTAAAGAGAATACATAATACTAGATATATATATATATATCATGTATATATTTTTTTTTCTTTTTTTTTTGGATATATAGATATAGATATATATACATAAAAGGTGCGTTATAATATTCACAAAAATAGTAGAAAATAGTCAAAAATTCAGGAAAAAGATCTTTTTGGGATTTTCATGGTTTTTTACTGTTTTTATGATTTTTGGGGATTTTTGCAAGTATTTTTAGCATTTTAAAATAGCTGAATCAAAGCAAACAGTGGACTAAGTACTGGCCGTTACAAAAATAGAGATTAAAAATCGTTAACAGCCTCAAAAATGTTCCCCTTTAATTTTCTAATAATATTAATAAAATATAGCATAATAAGGGCCTGGGTTTATATTTTTCTGATTTTTCTTTGATTTTTTATATTTTTTTGAAGTTTTTGGGTATTTTCGAATTTTTAAGGTTTTCTTTTTGAAATTTTTAGGGATTTTTGGTCTGACACTAATATAGGACAAAATACACTACCTATAATTTTTTTGGAATTTTTCAGGGCATTTTCATATTTTTTTGGGATTTTATGAGTTAGACAGGGACTTAAAGACAAGTTTTTGATTTTTAATAAATGCAAAAATGCAACAAAATGCAAATCTAAAAATATGGCGTTCAAGCACAACCCAACAGGAGCTTAAGTCTATTTTTGCAAGATTTTTCAATGAAATGTGAAGTATCAAATAAATAGACAAAGCTTTCCAAAAATTAAATGGCCTGGCAGGGGCATTTTTGCAAATAAAATAGTTGGCAGGGGCATACATGCAAAAATTACAATAAAAATACACTTTAAATTTTATTTTCAGGACCATTTCATAAATACAAGAACCCGGCAGGGTTTATATGCAATTTTCACGCGCCTCACGTGGTTGCTGCACGTGAGGCGCAGAGGGACTAGAATGTAAATATAGAAACATTAAGGGGGTCCACTGCAATTTTTACAATTTATTTACAACTGAAACATTTATTTTTGGGTGTAAACATTAAATACAAAAAGTGCGGGGTGAGATATGAAATTTACCCCTTAAATAAGGCCTTCATCCTGCGGCGCTTGAGGCGCCACTTATACACGTGGCGGTCATCGGACGGCGGACTTCGTTTCGGCGATGAAGGGCTGGGATTAGAACATCCCGGCTGATCTGACGGTGGCGGTGCTTCTTCATCGAACGGCTGGCGTGCAATCTGGGCCTCCCCGCTCGATCCAACGGTGCAGAAGGCACCTGGAAGAACTGGGAATGAACTCGCCCTCGGCGAGCTTCGATCGGGTCGCTCGAGCTCCTCCGGGCACCTCCCGCGTATCTGAAGGGTCCTGATCGTAGCTGGAAGGCCTCCGCGTCGTCTGACGGTGGTCTCATGGCTCCTGGGGGCCTGAGTCGGTGAAGCGAGGTCGGAGAAGAAGGTGGCCCCCAGGTGCCTCTTCCTGGTCAAAGCAAGCCCCAAAAGGGCTCGATTCCTCGTGGTACCTGCACAGGAAGAACCGCGGGCGAGAGAGCTATCTCCTCGACCCGGGGTTATGAAGCTGCGGTGCAAGATGGAGGTGGGCGGAAGGGCTCCGGCGAGCGGCGGAGTTGGAACCCTGATTCACCAAGACCAGGGGTCCTGGGATGATCGGATGGATGCGAAAGATGGAGAAGGCGACGAGGAACGAGATGGGATGATCGGAGTGGTCGGATACGGTGCGGTTCACGATGAAGAAGTCGCCGGAGCGGAGCTCCGGCGAACTTCGATTTTTGATTTCTACGCTACTGTGATCTACTAACGACTAAACTAACTACTGGAATTAAATGCTAACATTAAAACTACCTAAGAATGCATTAAAAAGGACAGCTCTTATACCTGGGGGCCTCCAGGGAGCAGGGCGGACGCCGGAGCTCCGCCGCGTCAAAATTCTCCTCCCTCCGGCCAAGTCTCGATGCTGGGCGACTCCCCCTGTCACGAGGAACGATCCAGGCACAAGATCTAGGCTTTAGGTTAGAATGAAAGTGGCCAAATTCGAGGAAGGAAGCGGAGCTTTTTATTTATACACATTGGCGAGTAGCCTTATTGACCGGCGATTATTTCATGATCTGGAGAGCATTTGGTTGATCTGTGATTTCGGCGGGCATCATGGAAGATTAGGGAACAAATCTTGTGAAGGAAGCGTTGTCGATTGATGGATGGTGTGCCCGGGAAAAAGGGAGGAAATCGGGGGAATGGACTGTTCAGAGCTGCCAGGCGTGGGATGGGACAGTTGACCAGGGGGTCAACGTTGGCTGGCTTCTTATTGGGCCACGTAAGCCGCTACGGGACAAAATAGCAAGACTGAAAGAAGATTGATTTATTTGACATTCGAAATGATTTTATTAATTTTTGCTTATAAAATGAAAAATGTGTATTATTTCATGTAGTATTTATTCCCGATTTTTATTGAATTTTTCGAGGTGTTTTATTGGGGTTTTATTTTAGTAATGTGTATATGTATGTATTTACATGTATTTTTGGATATTTTATTTTTAATTTATTTATTTTCTTTTATTCTTTTCTTGGCTTATTTTATAAATTTATAACTTATTTTTGTGAGTATAAAGGTATTTTTGTTTGATTTTTATAGGTTTATTTGTATTTTTAAATGAATAGGTCTATGTATTTGTGAGTATATATATAGGTACTTTACCTATGTATTATACACATTGTATTTATTTAATTAATTTTATGTGTTTTTATTAAGGGTTTGTATTTTTAGTATGACACATATACTATATACATTATTACAAAAATGTAAGGGATTTGAGTAATTAAAGAATGTTGTCCCTTTTCATTTGTATGCATACTCCATATAGGTACCTTGCCTATGTATATTACATATTTTTATTTTATTTTCCAAATTATTTTTGATTTTATTCTAATGCAAATATGTACATGAATTATATACATTATCTACAAAATTCTAAAAATATGAATTTAGAAAAATAATGAATATTGAATAAAATGAATATTTTAATCAGGTATTATGTACAAGAAGGGCCAAAAACCTAACTTCCACAGATGGACTCCAAAAATTATGAAACCAATTTTATAAAATAGTTTATGAAATGCTATATACAATTAAAGGTGAGTTTGGGTGATTTGGAGTTTTTATTTGCAAGATGTGGGTCTGTGAAGTTGAGATTTTGGCTTTTTATTATGTGTATAAAATGTACACTGTGTATTATTTTTACACAAACTCAATTTTGTATTTTTATTTACATTATTATCCACAACTTTTATGAACAAAGTTTCTTTATTTGATGAATAAATAATTATGTACAAAATAGGTGCCAAAAATGCATAAATGAATGAATGAATAAATGAGGTATTTATTGTATACTGCCCTTATCTCCCCCTACTTTATTCCTTGTCGACCAATTCCATGCTGGCCTTGGTCTCGGGGTTAGGGTCATAAAATATTTACAATATTTTATTCCTTTTTCTTTTCTCTCTTTATTCTATAATTTTGGCATTAAAAACTTTATTTAATGTACAATTACTACAATGAATAATGAAGGCTATTATGTACAAATTAATGTTGTTTACATGCATTTGCTGGGGTTTTTGAGGCCAAAATGATAGAATAAAGGTGATGAAATGGAGATTCATCATGAAGTGAGATCCCCCATCAGAAATAAGAACTCGTGGAACCCCGAACCGCGTGATGATATGCTTCCTCAAAAATCTGCAAACTGTCCTCGCATCAGCGGCTCGGGCGGGGATAGCCTCCACCCAACGACTCACATAATCAACGGCCAACAGAATGTACTCAAATCCCTGACTCTTAGGGAATGGACCCATGAAATCGATGCCCCATGCGTCAAAAACCTCACAGAAGTGAATGGGCTGCATCGGCATCATATCACGCTGTCCACAAGTGCCCATCCTCTGACAGTCAGTACACCTCTTCACGAACTCATCTGAGTCCTTGAAGAGGGTAGGCCGCCACAAGCCGGATTGGAGCACTTTCTGTGCCGTTCTCCTCCCAGAATGATGTCCCCCTGCCTCAAGCTTGTGGCAGTAAGTGGGGACGCTATGGTGTTCCTCCTGAGGAATACACCGACGCCAGGCGCTATCCCCTCCCTCGTGGTAAAGGATGGGATCCTCCCAATGGTAAGACTTGGCCTTCGCAAGGAAGGTCTCAAGCCTCTGCCTGGGCCAATCTTGTGGGACTTTCCCAGCAACGAGAAAGTTCACAATATCGGCATACCATGGGAGTGAGGCGATAGCAAGGATCGCCTCATCTGGGAAGGTATCTCTAATAGGGTCAATCTGCTCTGTCTCCTCAGGCTGCTCTAATCGGGAGAGATGGTCCGCCACCACATTCTTGACTCCAGGCTTATCCTTGATCTCAATGTCGAACTCCTGGAGTAGAAGGATCCATCTAGTCAGTCTGGCTTTGGCATCCTTCTTTGCCATGAGGTACCGGATGGCGGTATGATCTGTAAACAAAGTCACTCGGGATCCAATGATATATGATCTGAACTTATCCAGGGCAAACACTACGGCTAGCATCTCCTTCTCTGTGACCGTGTAGTTCCGCTGGGCGGAATCCAATGTGCGGCTAGCGTAGTGTATAGCAAATGGTACTCCATCCCTCCTCTGTCCCAGCACTGCCCCTACGGCAAAATCGGAGGCGTCCGTCATGATCTCGAATGGGAGAGACCAATCAGGTGGCTGGAGGACAGGAGCCTCAATCACACATCTCTGGAGAGTAGCAAATGACGAAAGACACTTGTCATCGACAAGGAACTCGGTGTCTTTCGTCAAGAGGTCAGTCAACGGTCGGGCAATCCTGCTAAAATCCTGAATGAATCTCCTGTAAAATCCAACGTGCCCCAGAAATGACCGTAACTGCCTCAGATTGGACGGCGGTGTGAGTTTCCTAATGACATCAACCTTGGCCGGATCCACCTCCATGCCCCTGTTGGAGATGATGTGGCCAAGCACCGTCCCTTGAGTCACCATGAAGTGACTCTTCTCCCATGATAGCACCAAATGGTACTCAATACATCGCTGGAGTACTCGGTCTAGGCAGTCAAGACAGGAGTCGAATCCGTCGCCGTAGACCGAAAAATCGTCCATGAAGACCTCTAAGCAATCCCCTACCATGTCCGAAAAGATCGACAGCATGCACCTCTGAAAAGTCGCAGGGGCGTTGCATAGCCCAAATGGCATGCGTCGAAAAGCGTATGTGCCAAAGGGACAGGTAAAGGTGGTCTTCTCCTGGTCCTCAGGAGCGATGGCCACTTGGTTGTAGCCCGAGTACCCATCCAGGAAGCAATAATGGCTCTTCCCTGCCAGTCTCTCAATGATCTGTTCAATAAAAGGCAGGGGGAAATGGTCCTTCTTGGTGGCTTGGTTGAGTCTCCTGTAGTCAACACAAACCCTCCAAGAGGTGGGTACCCGTGTAGCAATCTCCTCCCCCGACTCACTGATCACAGTCGTGATGCCCGTCTTCTTGGGCACCACATGCAAGGGGCTGACCCACTTGGAGTCGGAAATGGGATAAATAAAACCTGCACCCCACCACTTTGATATTTCCTTCATGACAACCTCTCTCAGGTTGGGGTTCAGACGCCGCTGGAACTCACGCGACGGCTTTGCCCCATCCTCGAGATAGATGTGGTGGGAGCATACTGATGGATCAATCCCATGGAGATCTGCTACGCTCCATCCGATTGCCTTGCGGTTCTTTTCAAGAACCCCCATCAGACGGGATTCCTGCTCTCAAGTCAACTCGGCGGAGATGATGACTGGGTACATCTCAGGATCGCCCGCAAGGAATCGATACTTCAGCGAAGTAGGGAGCGGCTTCAGCTCTGGAATGCTAGGTGCCGGCAAATCTGGCCGTGGAAGGAACTGTGTAAACGCTGCAAGGTCGGCCAAATCTGCCTGGGAAAGTGAAAGCATACTCTCGCAAACTGGGTCGGGAGAAGGCGGCTCAACTGCACTGTCTCTGCTCTGCTCTGCCTCTACCTCCTCCTCGTCAATCGGCTCAGGTGGACTCAGGTCTGGCATCTGATCATAACAATCGGCCCAATCAGACTCTGAATCCGAGGGATCTACATCAGAAGCGGTGGCATCAGTACCACCGGAAAACAAGGTGGCCTCAGCACCACCATCACAAATCTCTGTGCTGCGATCGGGGACCGGCTCTGCTGCCGCAATGGTATCCGGAACCAGGTCTGTGCTCTCCAGACTCTCCTCTGCTGTCATCTCTGCATCAGCTGTGTCTGAAAGTGAGAGGGTAGTCTGTGACTCAAGGTCTGCCCAAGCTGCCTCGTCATCTGTGATCACAAAATCACAGTCCTGGTGGATGTCTGGCTCTGCGTCGGTCATCTGCTCTGAATCGGTGCTGGCATCTGAGCGGGATCTGGATCTGGCTCTGTAGTCCTCGACCGTCTCTATTTGTATACTCTCGCCCTGGACGCGAAAGTACACCTTCCCGCTATCATGATCAGTCACCGCCTTGGCTGTGGCCAAGAACGGACGACCAAGAATGATGGGGGTATCGGCCACAGACTCAGGGATCTCCATGTCCAACACTACGAAGTCCACGGGGAATTGCAAACCCTGAATCGTGACGATAACATCTCGCAACAACCCCTTCGGCCTCTTGACAGATCGATCAGCGAACTGAAGGACTGTCCTGCTCTGTCGAAGAGTGCCCAACTCGAAGCGGTCGAGAAGGGCTGCCGGAAGTAGGTTGATCGACGATCCGCTATCTAAAAGAGTACGGTCGAACCTCTGCCCTCTGATCTGACATCTGATATACGGGGCCCCTGCATCTGGCCTCTTGGTTGGCAGTCGGTTCTGGATCGCAAAGCACGTGGCTTTGGTCAGCACATGGATCTCTGAGGTGTGGTTCCTCCTCCTCCTGACTGTAGTCCTCTCTCTCAATGATCTCTGGAGGAGGGGGATGTGCTGCAAAGCCTCCTGGAGGGTCAGCTGAATGTGAAATCTATCTATCATGCTCTGGCTGAACTCCTCAAACTCTCTCTTTTTGGTATTTTCTGTTTTCTTCCCCTTCCCCATCTCAAGGGCTCTAGGGAAGGGGATCACTGGGTCCTTCTCAGATGAAGGACCAGGAAAAGATCTACGCGGTTCGAGGACCGGATCCACACATACATCATGCACCACAGTGGGACCAAAAGAATGTAAACCTTTTCCTTTATTCATCACAGAATCCTGAGATACATGAACACGGGGAAAAACAACACTGTCTCTACAAACACTGGTGGCCTCAGTACCACCATGGGCTGGCTGCTCTGCTGCTGCTGGAAGACGTCTCGCGGCATAAGTACCGCGGGCTGGCTCGGCTGCTGCTGGGGTGGCCTCAGTACCACCTCCTGAATCCGGTGAAGTGGCGGCTTCAGTACCGTCGGTGGGATCAGCATCCTTGGTGGCCTCAGTACCACCGTCATCGTCTGGAGCGGCCTCAGTACCGCTCTCCTCCTCCTCCTGTGGCGCCTCGGGATGGTGCTCAGCTGAGACGCCGCCGCCTGCTGGAGTCCTACCGCTCCTAAGCGTGGCAAAATCAACATCAAACAGATCTGAAGAAGTATCATCAAATGGATCGCTAGGAGTGGCTAACTCAGTATGTACTACCTGCTCAGACTTCCGCTTGAGGTTGTTCGGATTGGGCTCTATCTGTGCAGGTATGGCGGCCTTCCCTCTCACCAAGTCCCGCATCTCCTGGCAGAACTCATCCATCTCCCGTCTGAAGGTAGCCTGCTGGTCCGTGAGGAGGCGGGCGATATCATCCAAGGCAGGGCTCTCGTGGGAGCCCGACAGGTAGCCTCTCTGTGGATGAGGCTGCTGAAACTGCTGTGGGTGAGAGGGGTAGGACGGAGGGTGCTGCTGGTGCTGGTATCCCGGGTGAGCCTGCTGCTCACGCCTCCAAGACTGTCCCTGCTGATAGGGACGAGGACTGTAGGAAGACTGCTGCTGGTAAACTGGGGGCTGCTGCTGCGGCTGCTGGTGATGGTCTCTCAGCTGGGAGTACTGCCCTCCCTGACCTGACGGCTGCTGCTGGGGCTGGGCACCACCACTCCCCCACCTGAATCCGGGATGGTCTCGTCGGATCCCAGGCTGGGGGCGATCGTACCAGATCCCGTTGACATCTATCAACGGCTCTGCATCCAAGGGGGCTGGGGGTAGCACTGCCAACGGCTGGTCCGGCTGGTAGACCACCATCTGCATCTCTGGAGATGGTGGGGACTGGTAGGTGGGCTGCGGCTGCTGGTACGGCTCCGCCTGTACGAGGTGAACCTATCTAGGCTGCGCTGGGGCGCTGGAGCGCTGGGACGAGCTGCTGCTACTGCCGGAGTCGCCTCGCGACTGAAGACGGGGCTGAGAAGCCGTCTGTGCCTCCTGAAGACACATGAGCTGTGTCTTCATGTCGCTCAAGACCTGTGCCATCTGATCCATCTGTGCTATGCTCTGGCACTGCTTCTTCTCTATCAGCTCCATGCGGTCCAGCTTCTCGCTGATGATGCCCATGTCTGCAGCTGACGACTCTGCCTGTGCTGCTGCTGCTGCAGACGAACTGGAAGGACCTGCATCGACCCGTGCTATCCTCTGGTACTGCACGGGTCCTGGCTGATGTGGCTGGGTCTTCTGGGTGTAGAGACGGGTCTGGGACATGACCATGTAGTTCTCCGCCATCTCCTCAAAAATAGCCCAGACCTGGTCATGGTCCTTGGCGAAGTAGGACCCGCCACAAGAAGCATTCACCAGGCCCTGTAGCTCTGGTAACAACCCACTGAAAAAACTCTGAACTAAGTTCGGCTTCGTGATATCATGGTGTGGGCATCTGTCCAAGAGCTCTCTGAACCTCTCCCAAGCCTCGTGGAACTGCTCGTTGGGGAACATGGAGAAGTTGCTAATCAGGGCCCTCGCTGCGTTCGTCCGCCCGAGTGGATAGTACTTGTTCAAGTACTCGGTGCGGAGCTGCTCCCAGGTGTACACAAACTTCCCCAGATGCTTCAGCCAGGTGGCTGCTCTGTCTGCTAGGGAGAAGGGGAAGGAAATCATCCGTATGGTATCCTGGTCCACATGCCTGTCGTGGACAGTACTGCAAATCATGAGAAACTCCTGGAGGTGGAGGTGGGGCTCCTCTGTAGCCAGTCCGTGAAACCGAGGAAGCATCTGCAAGGTGTTCGGGGGGAACTTGAAGTCCCCCACGATAGCTGGAACCACCACCCAGTGGTGCATCAGTGTAGATCCGGGGTTGTGCAACTCCCGCATCGGTCTGGGTGGTCCTGCTGCTCCTCCTGCTGCGGCGGCTGCCGCTGCGGCGGCCGCGGCTGCTGCTGCGGCGGCTGCTCTCGCATCTGCATCATCTGGCTCATCGGGCTCGCTCTGTCGGTCTCTCTCTGCTGCTCGGAGCCTCTCCAACTCACGCCTCATCTCCATCATAAAAGCTCCCTGATCGCGGAGCTGCTGCTGAACTGTCTCTAACGATGCGATCAGGGTGGAGTTGATCGCTCCCTGGTCTAAAACGAAGTGCTCAGGGCGGGAGTGATCGTCTGAACTGCCTGCGCCGGCCATCTCGACGTCTGCAAAACCAAATGAGCCCAACTCAGGTGTCGTCAAATGAATCAGTCTCTCCTCGGGCTCATATCTCTCCGGTCGGTCAGAAAGGGGGTCGAGGGGGAACAGGGTGGAGTCATACTCGGGCTCGGAGAGCGGGTCCGAGCTCTCGCGAGCCAACCTAGATGATGTGGTAGACGCGCCCGAAAGCGGTGCAACCAAAGGCTGCCTAAGAGATCGTCTACCCATCATCTTGATCTAGCGAGCAGGCGGATGAGATCTGGAAAAATTACGATCAGAAAACAAACCCCCGGTTCACCAACGCAACGCGAGCTGAAGACCGTGAAAGTTCGGTCAAATTATCTTGTCTATTTTATTTGGTGAACACACAAATATCAGAGCGATTACGTGACCTGTTGGGATATCCACTGCTAACCCAACCGACTGGCCCGCACGGAAGAGTCGGTAATCAGCCGGGTTTCGCAATGGGGGGCTCTACCTAGTGTTCGGGTCACTCTCTCGCACAAGCAAACCAAGCAATGAGGGGGTTGCTCTCCCCAAGACAGAATTTTTAGGGTGAGCGAGTTTTAAGGTCGATAATTTTAGCAGTCCCAATTTTATGGTTACACTTTTTATGTATTTTTCAAAGCAAACAAACGCCTAACGAATTTTTCGGTTCTCCTGGTTATTAAGTCCAAAAACGGGGGGAGAAGACGAAAAAGCCGATGCACGAGAAATCAATGATGCATGCTGAGTAAGAAATGCGTACCTTGCTCCAGCTCTCTACATGCAAAATGATCCGCGCATAAAATAAAGATAGAAAATAAACTAAGCTAAACGATGCAACGGTAAAAAGCCGAGTCCTAGATGAGCAATTTCTAGCGATGAACCGTCTAACCGGTCACCGACCTCCAAGCCAAAAGGTCCGGTCTTGGCCCGTCCCTCCCCTGCCCGACAAATCGGGGGTAGGAGTGCGCTTTACAGGACAGGCTACGGCACGTAGGCTACGGAGGCTAGCGAGTCGGTTATTTTTATTATTATTTTTAAGTAGGTCCAATTACGTTCTATGGGAACAGATAAGCAATTAGGTGTTTGGATCCTACTCAGCTACGACACAGTCACCAGAAAATCCTAAATCTAGGGGCTCGAGCAAAAACCGCGAAAAACCGTCAAATGATAGTAAGAAATAAAAAGAAAAGCCGCGTAAAAAGCCGCGAAAAAGCCGAGGGTCCTAATGGGTCCCCCGAGCACGCCGGTGCTCGGCGAAACAGACCCGCTACGGTCTAAGTGTCTAAGCAGTCTAAGAAATGGCCTGTATTATTACAAATAATGAATAATAACTGAAATAGAAACTATCCTATCCTCTCCCACTCAACTCTCTCCTCTCGCTCTCTCCTGCGGCTTCGTAGAGAGAAAAGCCGCCTCCAAGTGTCGCGGCTGCACCGGCTCCTCGAAAGACGCCTCCGCGGTCCTCGGGCCCTCGCAAGAAAAGAAAGAAAGTGGTCAGACTAATAAACAATAATCAAATAATAAATGAAAATAGAAATGAGGATATATGTGCAAAAATGGGAATAAAATATTCACATAAAATAAAGCAAAACAAAAATAAAAGAAAATCAAAATAAAACAAAATAAATCAAAATAAAAACTATAAACAAAAGCCGCGAAAAGCCGCGAGCTCCGAAGAGCCGCGAAAAACCGCGAAAACAAAAACGAAAATAAAGAAAACAAAAATACTACTAAGCCGTGCTCCCCGGCAACGGCGCCATTCTGATAACCAGCCTAATCGATCGTGGTAAGGGTCTGAAAATGGTCGTTGCGACCTCGATCAAGTAGACTAGGTATATCTAGAAAAATCAACCACTCAAAGAGATCAAATCAATCAAAACAAACACGAGCGGTCTAGCTATGAGTTTAACCTGGTATAGCTCCCAGGGTCGAACACAAGGAGCACGGGTTGGCCGTAGGGCCTACGAAGTAGTAAAAATGAAATAAAAATAAAAGAAAATGTTTTTTAGTGATTTGTATTAATTTTTATAGTTTTTTTGGATTTTTAAAAGGTGAAGAAAATAAAAGAAAGTAAAATCAAGCCAACTTCAACAATTTATTAAACACACCAAAAATAAAGCAAAAATTCAAGAAAAAATATTTTTATGTTTTTTATGTTTTTAAGTGTTTTTGGTGACTTTTTGGGATTTTTCTAATGGGTAAATTATTTTCTAAAAACCAAACAGTGCTAAAAATGAAAGGTACTGTCCAGCAAGACTTAAGACCCAAAAATAAAATACTTAAGGATCTCAACAAGCCCTGGAGGTAATTTTCCTGTAAACTAGATAGATTAAGGAAAATTTTGGCACCTAAATTATTGTTTTTGGATTTTTAAATTATTTATTATAATTTTTATGAGTTTTTAGGGGTTTTTCAATTTTTAAGGTTTTTAAGTGATGACAAATAGCCAAAATTGGCTAGAAAATCAAAAAATAAGCAAACAACAGTATCTAATTTTTTTAGAATTTTTGGTGGGGTTTTTATATTTTTTTGGTATTTTTAAACCTAGACAGTAACTAAAAAGGCTGTTTTTGAATTTTTAAAAATACTAAATGAAATCAACAATGTCCTCAAAAATCCCTAAAGTTTCTACACCATGGCAGGAGCCATGTGTCAAAATCTCATTGGATTTGGAGGTAATTTGATATTTTATTTAAAAATGCAAAGGGGGCACAGTGCACAGGGATGTATGTGCAAATACCCAAAAGTCTGGGGGCCTAGGTGCAAAAATCCCAGCAAGTCACGCGCGTGGCGCGTGCCTGGGGCACTCAGGGGCCTCTTGGTAATAAAAACCAAGTTTTAGGGCCTTTTGATAACTCGTACCAAAAGCCCAGGGACTCGGTTGCAATTTACCCTCTAAAATCCGCACATGCACAAATAAAACACTCACAGGGGTATAACTGCAAATACCAAAAAGTATCTCTTCATTCAACAACCCAACAGACTACAGGATAAAAGATGTAAAAAGCCCAACTAAACACGTGACGAAGCACGTGGTCTCATACACACAGGGGCATACATGCAAATAAAACTAAGCATAGGGTCCACAATGCAAATTACCCTACGTAAATAAAAGTTCTAAAATATTTACAGGACTAATACTGAAAAGACAAACTAAGAGGGGGCCCTACGTAAATTACCCCTTTATTCGTCGACGGCCAGATGCGCGCCACGTGGAAGATCGGGCGGTCCTGGTTGGATGGCGCTCTTCTTCGTCTGCCCTTGAGCCGAATCGACGGTGGTGGAGAGGACACGTGGAAGATCAAGCGGCTGTGGCCTCGGGTGTCTCTCTCCTCAGCGCGACGGTCCTGATCAGCCCCTCGAGATGATCAACGGCTGCTGCTCCTCGAAGAACGGACGACGGCGATGCAAACTGGGAGCGGGGGCTGATCGGACGGTGCTGGAGGATGGTGGAAGAACACTCCACCGGCGAGCTTCGCCGGCCTCGTGCGTGAGCTGCAGTCCTCCTCAGCTGCTGCTAAGTATCGGAACAGGTCCGCGGAGTCGTCCCGCAGCTGGTGAAGGTGTCCGATGGCCCAGCCGAGCCCTGGAGGGGGCTCCGGCGAGGCTGGCGGCGCAAAGCTCCTGGCTGGAATGTGAGGGGGGCTCAGATGCCTCCCTCTTGACCTGCAAAGCGAACCAAAAGCTTTGCGGGTCGAGGGCAAAGTTCCTCGACCCGAAGAGGCGGGGTGAAGGTGAACTGGGGGGTCGGAACGGACGAGCTCCGGCGAGCTGGGGATGGAGGAGCTCGACTCCCAGCTCCGGGGCGAGCTGGGTTGGATGGCTGGGCGAAGAACGTGCGTGAGGGAGTGGCGAAGGTGATGGAGTGTCCCGATGATCAAGATAATGGACGATATGGCCGGAATCAGAGGAACACGTCGGAGGATGGATTTGGGCGAAAGCAGAAATTAAGCTAAATGGCTAAGCTAAATGGTTACCTGGGTGATGCGGGAGACTATGCTGGAGCTTAGCTAGCTCCTGGTCTTTGCCTCAAAGGTCGTCCCTGCCTGAGGCTCGAGCTCCGGTCGGACGTCGGAGCACGGCGGCGCGAAGCAGCCGGATTGATGGTCCAAGCACCTCCTCCTCGCTGCAACAAGGGCCGACGCGAGCTGTCACCTCGGTGGTCACAATGGAGGTCACGGGAGTGAAGGTGGATAGCCAAAGATAGGAGTGAAGTGCGGCGGAGCTCGGGCTTTATAGTGTGGAGGGTCCGGCAAGGTGGGCGCGGGTAGGGCGAGCTGGTGCGCGGATCCCAAGGAGGAAGCTCCGGCGAGGCTCTCGGATGTGACGTGATCGATGCGGACCCGGATTTGGAGCGAAAGGGAGGCGGATCGAGCTGGGAAAATACCAGGAAGTCGGGTCGGGCGAGCGGGTTCGGGCTCTGGTGGTCCTGGGGGAGGTGTTGACCGGGGGTCAACAATCCCCCGTGGATCAATCAGAGCCCGCCAAGGGTTGATTTCTTATTTGATTTTTTTGGGGCTTTTAATGGCCGAATTTTCAAAAACTTAAAACATGAAAAATGTTTGTTTTAATTTTTTCTATTTTTTTGTGATTTTTAATTAATTTTTGGAAATGAAAATAAGGTATGTACAATATATAGCTATACATAGGTATATACACAATATATGATTTTTAATTTTGATTTTTAATTAGTTATTTTTATACATTTTTATTCCTATTTTATATTTTATTTATTTATAGGATAAAATGAGGAATAAAAAGCTATTTTTATTTTATTTTTATTGTATATATACATAGAGGAAATAATTATTTATGTACAAATATATACATGGTATATATACAAGATATTTTTGTGTTTTTAATTTTGTAATTTTTATTTGATTTTTGTTGTATTTATTTTTATTTATTTTATTTACACAACATAAAAAGGAATATTTACAAAAAGTTTTGAAAATAAATAAACATATTTATAAGGTAAAATAAAGAAGGATGATGGTCTATGTATATGGTGCAATGCTATTTTTGGATTTTTAAATTTTTAATTTTTATTTTGTTTTTAATAGTGTTTAAATATGTACAAAATATATACAAGTATTTACAATATATTTTTGGTTGAGGAAAATATTATTTATTTATTTACATAAATATTTACACATGAGCCCCTATCTCCCTCTACTTTGTCTTTTATGCGGTCAGGCCCATGCTGAGCCCTCCCTTGGGTTAGGTTGCTCAATATTTATTCTAAATATTTCCCTCTTTTTTCTTTTTCTTCTTTATTCTTTTATTTTTGCACAAAAACATGCTAATTATTTATATTTACAAAAATGCATGCTTTTGCTAATTTTCCCTATTTACACATATCTACATGCATTTGCATAGGTTTTTGTAGCTAAAATATAAGAATAAAGAGTGATGAATGGGTATTCATCACTCAGCTTGAGCATCATATGCTCTTTTCCTTTTACTGTGAACCCCTCAGGCTGGGTCACATAAACTTCTTCTTCGAGTTCACCATTCAAGAATGCTGATTTGACGTCAAGGTGATGAACTTACCAACCTTGGTTGGCCGCGATAGCTAAAATGACATGTACCGTATCAACGCGAACAACTGGAGCAAATACTTCTTCAAAGTCAATACCTTGTTGTTGGACATACCCTTTTGCAACAAGGTAGTAGGCCTTGTATTTGATAACTTCTCCATCTGAATTCTTTTTGGGTTTGTAGACTCATTTAAGACCTATGGCTTTATGCCCTGCCGGTAACGTGGTGAGTGTCCACGTCGTATTTTTTCGATGGCTTCAATCTCTTGGGCCATGGCTTCATCCCATGTTGGCTGACCAACAGCCTCCTGGAAGAATGAAGGTTCCTCCATCTCTGTGAGCATCGCTTCCTCTTCTGTTAGATCCATGTGCGGAGCATCACACATGATGTCATCCATGGATCTATAACGGATAGGTGCATCATCACTGCTGACTTGTCCTCCTGACCAAAGTATAGGTGAGTGCCTACCCTGGTCAACATCTTCTGTGGTGGATGGCATGACCTTTGGAGTATTCCTGATGCTAGTAGGTGTTGACGACGAGCTTGATGCAACACCTATTGGAGAGGTTGGTGTAGATGGTTCGAGCACTAGCGTTGGCTCATTTGCCGAAGTACCCAAAACTGAAGCTGAGCAGACTTCAAACTGCTCGGGGTTGACGTCCTCCTCAATCACAAAATTTGGTGTCGACTACTTTCCACATCAGTAGACCATTTCCACTCCACATTTTCTTCAAATATAACATTATGACTTACATGATTTTTTCCTCGATGTGGGTCCAGTAGGCGATGAGCCTTGCAACCTTCTTCGACACCCAGGTACACCATCGGCTGACTACGATCATTGAGCTTCTTAAGGTTTGGTATGGTCACCTTAGCATGTGCCATGCAGCCGAACACATAAACATGTGCCAGATGTGGCTTCTTTCCCGTCCATACCTCGAACGGAGTGCGATCGCCCATCACTTTGATTGGGAGACGATTGAGGAGATAGGCCTCATGCCGCACCTGCCTCCCACCAAAACTTGCTTGGTACACTCATGCTTTTGAGAAGTGAGCGCGCCATATCCATCACCGTACGGTTATGTCGCCCAACATACCATTTTGCTGTGGTGAATATGGTGTGGTGAGGTGACGCTCGATTCCTGCCTTCTCGCACACCTTTGCAAATTCGCTTGATAAGAACTCCCATCTGCGATCAGATCGGATAGAGCCTTAACACGGTAAATCACTCATATTCTCTACTAGCAACTTGGTCTTCATGAATGTCGAACATGCTTGGTCCTTCATTTTGAGTACATGCATCCACTTCCACCGAGAGTAGTCATCTACAATTAGCATAAAATAATGATTACCACCTGGAGTCGAGGGCGTGATCGGTCTACATAAATCAATGTGTAGAAGTTCGAGCAGCTTCCGTGCTTGGTACTTGGCTGCTTTCGGGAACGTCAATTTTGTATGCTTTGTCACTAGACAAGTCCGACACACGTGGCTAGGATGTGTAATTAGCGGCACACCCTACCGCCAATCATTTGCTGCCAAACATCTTTAATGCCTGAAAGTTGATGTGGCCAAGGCGAGCATACCACAACCATGCAAGATCATCGAGGCTTGCTAATAATGAAATTGGTCTCGCCAGTTGTAGCTCGATGCGGTAGAGACGATTTTGTTTTCGCTTCACTTTTATGATCAAGCGAGAGGTGTTCTTGACCGGTACTTTGAGCGTATCCTTATCCATAATCGCTTGGTGCCCAGACTCAGTGAGTTGACCAAGGATTATTAGATTGCTACGAAGTCTAGGGATAAAAAATACCTCTTAAAGAAGCCATTGATCACCATTCTTGCATGTGAAGAGGATTGATCCCTTCCCCTTGATCTGCACCGTCGAACCATCGCCAAATATGACGCTTCCAATGATTGTTGTATCCAACTCATGGAACTTAGCTTCATCATCCGTCATATGGTTGCTAGCACCGTTGTCAAGGTACCATACATCTGTTGGTCCCTCAACATGCTCGGTCGCATGCAACTCCGGCCACACCTTCTCCTCATTCAGCATCATGATCACTTGCCGCTCTTCTTCAACCAGTAAAGTCTCATCTGAGACTGCCAATAGAAGTGCTGGTTCAACATCCTTGACACGTGCAAAGTGTGCTTCCTCCTTCTTCCTCGGGGCTCGATAGTTTGTCGAGTAATGTCCCATCTTGTTGTAGTTATAGCATCGAATGTGACTCTTGTCATGACCACCGCCGTTAGAGCCACTTGCCTCATCTTTGCACAGTCCCCCTCGACCACCTTTGTAGCCTCCTCTGCCACGTCCACAATCTCCACAGCCGCAGTTCCCGCCATCTGCAGGAACCTTGTTCTTCGGACAAATCTCCTCTGGTCTTCTTAGATCGTGCCTGCCACTCGGCCTGAGTGAGGAGCAGTTGCCTGCCTGTTCTTCCACCTGCGCTAGTGTTCTTCCTGCATGTACGCTCCTCAAAGGCTTTGAGTCGGTCGACGGCCTCCTCAAAAACCAAGGTTTTGAGATCACAAAATTACTCGATGCCAGCTATCACACTGATAAACCGTTCTGGCACAGTGTCGAACAACTGTTTTACGAGTATGTGATCCATCATTGTCTCACCAAGGCTTGCGTACCTGACAGAAATGGCGGTTAGACGACTAGTGTACTGGTCGAGGGATTCTCCATCGCTCATCTGCATGACGTCAGAGTCCTGCTTCAACGTCTGCAATCGTGCATCCCGAACTTGGTCCACACTAACGAACCTCATCTTGAGACAATCCCAAACTTCCTTTGTCGTTGTCTTCTTGGCCACCAACATGAGGAGGTCCTCCGGAAGCGCTTGGAAGAGATGCATCTTCGCCTTCTTGTCGAGCCGGATATCGACTTGTGTTCCCTCTGTCGGAGCAACAACCCCCAGAGGCCTTGGTCCTCCATTATGGCCTCAACACGAATTACCCAACTGGGGTAGTTCGTGTTTGTCAACTGCGGGTACTAGAGCGTACGACTCAGTTGCTACACCCATGATGATTCTCCAGTGACGATTGCCATGGAAGTGGCTCTGATACCAGATGATAGAAAACAGAGGATATTTGGGAGATGGAGAGTAGTGAAGAAGCACTAAGAAAAGAGGAGTAACAAAGAACACTTCGAGAGAAGAGAAGATTTCTTGTTGTGATGTCATTCATGGATGGGAAAGACCCATATTTATACAAAACCTCAAGCCAAAAATAGATGGCTTGCTAACAAAGAAATGCTAAAAATCAGCAAACGCTCCAATAAAATGCTAAACATAAGCTAGACTAAGCCAAGTCTCCAACAACATGGTATTTATTAGATAAAAGGTTAATGCAGGACTCACCCGCTTCTCGGATGATACATGATAACTCGACGGAATGCACAACCTTCGTGCTGGTGACGCATCTTTCAAATTTCTGCCCTATCAACTTTCGATGGTAGGATAGGGGCCTAGTGTCACACCCCCAAATTCCATGATCAAGAATGATCGTGCAGACATGGTAGCGGATGCTCAAGAATGATCGATGGAGCAAGGACTTTAGGAGGAGTCCGAAATATGTGGGTATTAAGGAGGTTATCCACGAGAGTCTGGAGGCTCTATCGTACGTGGAAATGGAGGAGCATCACACGGGACACTGGTTCGGTAGTAGAGTGTCGTGGTGCTAGTAGCAGTGCGAGCAAAGTGAGTACAGACAACAGTGCAAGATATGACAGTGGATGCACGTAGAGGATACGTACGCGAGCACAAAAGGGTGGCACATAGTGAAGAAGTACGCATCGATGAGCAATGCGGTACAGTCACATCGGCATACACACGAAGGCTCACGATATCGGTATCGAGGCGTGGCGATCCAAAGAGGCATGGAGCGTTGAACATGCTGAGTACAAGCATTGTCGAGCATGCTCGGTAGTACGTGTAAAGGAGTGGTCTGGAGGCCACGATAACGGAGTTCTGGAGGACTTCCCCTTAGCATGCATTAATGCTAAGGAAGGGTTTACCGCACGATGGTATGGAGGCCGCGGGTTCCCTTTGGCACAAGACCAAGTGTTCGGTGACACTTGGTGAATTATGGTAAAGCTGCATCAGTAAGCGTTGGAGCACGAGTGTACTGATGACTGGGCAGTTGATGTGGCATCAACCATGCGGGATGATGAAAGGACAATAAGGGAATCGAAGAGATGAGCAGATGAAGAGTTGCCGAGGAACGCGAAGGGTTGCCGAAGAACTCGAAAGGTCCCTTGTGTCTTTATGTATCATTATTGTAAATGTAATAATGAGTGTCCCTTGGGTTGCCTTGAGTCTTTGTATATAAGGAGGGATGGTGGCTCATTTGTAAACACACAAGTGTAGAGTGTCATCATCCACTCCTAGAGAGAATTCCCCTTCTAATGAGAGAAGAGCTTTGTGCCCGTGCTTGTGTGAGCGTTCTTGAGTGAGTTCTTGAGAGTGTTCTTGAGCGATCCATATAGTCAAGCTTGTGCTTGTGTCTGAGCGTCGGCGCATTAGCAAGCAAGAGTATCGAGAAGAGTTGGAGCGCGTCCGTGACCGTTCTACTCGAGAAGGCTGGTTAGCTACGGGTTATCTAACGCCGCATATGATCGGTCGAAATCGATAGAGGGATTTTGACCCTGTGACATCGGCATCATACAACAACGTGTCCTTGAGCCTTCTCAGCCAACGGTGCATTCCCTTGTTATTGAATTGCTTCTCCTCTGCATCCTTGGTGATGTCATGTATTTGTGGAATGACATCGCGTAAGTGCTCACTATCCTCCTCGAGTCCCGCCTCCAATTCTTTCTTCTCTCTCTGCTTGAGGATACGATGTTCCAGCAACTTGGAGAAGAGGGGAGACGCGAACCATCCCACCATCGAGACTGCCACCGTAGCTGCGATAGCCATCGTGGACAGAGAGTGGAGGAGAGATCAAGCAAAGTGGTTGATCGACTTCTGAAGTACAAGAAGAGGAGAAGCGCTGAATTCTTACCATGGAAACCACTCCTATTTTGCCCACAGAACATATTACAAATAGTTATCAAGCTTTCAATCATCTCCTTTTTTTCAAAAAAAATTAATGGGAAGTGGACGGTGGAGAGCATGACAGGTGCAACTACAAATTAAGCCTACGCATGGGATCCTTAATTATTTTTTTAAATAGCTTCCATCGATTATTCTGCGTGCTGTTAATTCTAGATCATTTGGAAGTAATTTATAAATTTTCAGCGTAACTATCTATTAATTTGACTTGAATACTAACCACTTATTAGGCTGCTGATGTGGCTGATCTGTTTCATGACTTCTGATTGGCTGAGAGCTGTTGGGTCAGGATTGCTGACATGTCTGATCCGTGTCCTGTCTTCTGATTGGCTGAGAGCTGTTGTGATAGATTGCTGAATACATATGGTATTCTTATGTTGCAGTATAAAAAGGGCTCTAGAGCCATCAGATACTGCAATCCTCATTTCTGATCATGTTTCTCATCCCATATCTGTACCTTCTCAGTACCCTCTATATTTCATTTTTCTCCATATAGTGAAACCGATCGTCGCCGCCCAAGGACATAACCAATTTATGGGTGAACCTTGTAAATCCTTGTATTTGCGTCTTTCTTGTTTTGATCGTGTTTGTGTGTGTTTATTTCCATGATTCACAACAAACTGGTATTAGAGCTTCAGGTTCCATCAGGATCATCTAGTAAGATGACGTCACACAATCTGAAGATCGAAAAGTTCACAGGGAAGAATGGATTCAGTCTATGGCAGATCAACATGTGCGTCCTTTTGAAGCAGCTGGGCATCTGGGCACCATTAGATCAAGAGAGGGCGAAGGCACTCGAGCCATCCGAGTTGATGGTGCAGGAAGAGAAGGCGCACTTGACGATCATGCCGTGTTTGGTGGACAAGATTATCGCAGAGATTGCTGATGAGGATTCCGCGGCCGGTCTGTGGTTGAGACTGGAAAGTCTATATATATGACGAAATCTCTGACCAACAAGTTGTTATTAAAGCAACATCTGTTCTCTCTCCGCATGCATGACGGTACATCTTTTAAAGAACATCTAGATCGTTTAAATACATTATTGATGGATTTAAGAAACATATATGTTAAGATTAAAGATGAGGATGCTGCCTTGATTTTATTAGTTTCTCTTCCATTATCATTTGAGAATTTTGTTCAATCATTCATTGTAGGAAGAAAATACACAACCTTAGAGGAAGTTCGTGCAAGTCTGCATACGCGTGAACTTCAACATATGGCTATTGGGATGCAAGACTCTAATGATGCAGGTTTGGTTATGACTCATGAGAAGAGTCATACCAGTTCTTACTACACAAAGAATGGAAAGCAGAGGTCCAGAATTACAATGCTAGGGACATCTGCGAATACTGTAAGGAACCCGGACATTGGAAGAAAGACTGCACAAAGAAGGCAACAATTGCTACAGTGGCTCAAAGTGGCAGAGATTCTGAAGATGATTTCATTCTCACCGTCACGGATCAGAAGACGACGGATAACACATGGATTCTTGATTCAGGTTATTCCTACCATATGACTCCTAATGAAGATTGGTTCTACACCTACGAGAAGATAGATGGTGGAAACGTTATCACAGGGAGTAATACAACGTGCAAGATTGTAGGGATTGGCTCTGTAAAGATCAAGATGCATGATGGAGTCGTGAAGACTGTGACAGAAGTACGATATATTCCTGATTTGAGGAAGAACCTGATATCCCTTGGAGTCTTGGTCTCTAAAGTCTATAAGTACAACGCTGAAGGTGGAGTCATGCAAGTTGGCAAAGCTGGGATTGTTGTCATCAAGGGTAACAAGTAGAAGACCTTATATGTCTTGTGATGAATCCATGATTCATTAACTTTTCTGTCGCATTTTGTCTTAAAACCCTTAACAAATACATGTAAATACTCACTAATTCTCATATTTTAACAAAACTCCATTCATGTGTAAAAATTCACTTTTAACCACTAAACTCATGTAAATAAATAAAGAATCAGAAAAGAAAGACAAATGCATATGGAATATATGTATATATATGTAATATGACTAAAACTATAAATATAACTGTAAGATATATTTATAGCCTAACCCCCGAGACCAAGTCAGCATGAATTGGTCGACAAACCAATAAGTAGGGGGAGATATGGAAAGAAAACCAAATTAAAATAATCTATCACATGTATATCCACCTTTCACTATTTATAAAATAAATACAAAACTTCAAAGAATTTTAATTATTTCATCTTAACATATTCTTCACCAAATCTTTCTCCTAATTATTCATAAAATGTAAATAAAAATATAAAAATAAGTTAAAAATATTTCCCTGTAAATATGCCAAGAAATCCAGCTTACAAATTGTCAAAATCTCAACTTTCGAACATCATAACTTCCTCATACGAACTCCAATTTCACTCTACTCACCTTTAAAATTCATAAAATAATATTATCTAATTAATAAAGGTGGTTTCACTGAATTCGGAGTCCGTTTGCAAAAAGTCGGTTTTGGGACCAAAAGACAAAGGGGTTTCTGGGCTATTTATTTTATGTAACACACACTATTTATTATTTTCTTAATTTTATAATTTTTAAATTATTTCATGATCTTGTAGTTTCACCATAAATTATTTCAGAATTTTTGGAAACTATTTATTATTTTTATAAAATCAAACATCTCAAAATATAGGTATAATTGACCTATATAAACACTTATTCTATTTATTAAAATATGTAAATTAATTCATAAAAATCTATAAAAATTCGTACAAGTCTTATTTAATACCTTAATCATTAATAAAATATAAAATTAATTTCTACTTAATTATTTATTAAATTAAAAATTCAAAACCTATTTATAAATACATATTTATTAATATAATATTTATATCTTAAATAATATTTATTATTTATTAAAAGTAATTATACCATAATTTAGAAAATTAATTTATTCAACTTTCTTGTATTTATACCTATTAAAAATAAAGTAAGCTACTATTTTATAATTAATTTATAAGTAAATTCAGCCTCTGGACAAAGGTGCTAACACTTGTCAGCACCTGGGACCTTATTCTTCAAGAAGAGGTTATGCCCAGCTGCTCGACCAGCCATCTTTCCCTATTTTTCCCGCTCAACCTTCAACCTCTCCGACCATTCTAAACCATCGATACCCTTCTCCTAACTACCCTCTCCATCGCCCATCGTCCATTTAACCTTGGAGCCCAAGCTACTCTTCTATATAAGGGCCCCAAGTTCGCCATTCACAACAGAACTCCCCAACTGCCTGAAGCATCAGCTCCAGACTACCGACTACCTAACTTCCAAGCCACCTTCCGGCCAAACGACGGTGGTGACAGCGCCAAGGAGGAGGTCGCGGGGAAGACGAACGTCGGAGGAAGAGTCCCAAGGTGCCACGCCGCCTTTAATTTGCAGCCTCGTGCCGCGTGAAGCTCCGAGAAGACCGCTCGTCGAGCTAGTACCAGGAGGTCATACACCTCCAGTTCCCAGGTCAGTTCCTTCACCTTTTGCGATTTTATTTCTCGATCTCCGAGCCACGATTAGCGTGGCTAATCCATGCTTTAGATAGGTTAATCATCCATCTAATCCGCACAAACAAAAACCTTCTCGATTTATGTTTTAACTCGGTTCAAATCGATTTCAAACCATCACCCTCTTCACGCATTCTGGTTGTTGCTGGAGCTTAAGTTGTATTTTTCACCATCTTTGGAAATTGATCTCTTAATCTCTCGGCCGATTCGACAAGCATCGAGCATATATTCGTATTCATTGCAGATCCAAGAGCATCGCGAGCCATTTGCATCGGTCTTTGAGCCTTTGTTCATCGCCGATCTTCTTCTCCAAAGTTGGACCTCAGCACAGCTCAGTCACCAGGTGGTCGAGACCACCATCTTCTTCAACCCGTAGCCACCGCTCGGAGCGCCGCCACAGCCTACCCTACCGCGGGCGAGCTCGAGGGGTGGAGGAGCCACCCCTCTGGCCCCGCCGGAGAGCCAAAGTCGTCGGAGGAAGGCCAGGATAATTCGGGGAAGATCACCCATCCGCCAACCGCTCAACAACCCCAAGAACAGGGGAGTTACAGGCTGCTGACACCTGGCGCGCCCGTAGCCTTCAGATCGCGCGCGGAACGTCTTAATCTTGGCCGTTAAATGCGAACAGGTGGAAATTTTGCAACATAGATCCAGCCGACTTCCAAGAATTGCAATCCGCCCCTAGCTTTTAAATAATTGCATTTAGGTCCCTCCGTAGGGACCTAAATGTAAGTCTTCATGTATTTTTCTTTCAGAACAGTCCTCAAGGACCAAATTGAGAACGTTTTTAAATAATTTTTTTACGTTTATGCCCCTGGGCTGTAGGGGTTGTATCTTGCTCTTATGACCTCGGATTTCGACGATTCTTTGTGGGTAGTTACACAACTACCCAAGCTACTTAGTATAAAGTTTTCGCGTCTTTTTGACGAGTTTTTGACGTGTTTTGATTTTATCGAAAGCTGCTTCGTTTTGTTTTGCTTTCTAGTGTAGTTCAAGTACGCGGCTCGAACCTCGTTCACCTTTACTATACAATATCACCTATATTCTATCCACCTACTATATAATAAATAAATCTTTTGAAAAATATCCCTTTTTGAAAATTAAATAAAAATTTGAAAAGAATAAAATCAAATAAAAATAACAAAGAAAAAAATCACTAAAAAGTGAAGCGCTCTAACTTAGAGAAGAATTAAAATAAAATTACGAGAAGATAAATCAAGGGAATATATTCTGCCTCCTTGAGTTCGACTCAGGAACACTTGCCTGGTTAAATATTAGTGAACGGTTTTTCGACCGAAAACCGTAATTTGTTTGATAAGATTTAAAGATCGAAACCTCTTTTCCGTTTCGCGGCTTTCTGCTACAACCGACAACTTAGTCTCTTCTTTAATAAAAAGTGAAAGCCGCGAAACTCGATCTTTTTACCCCCTCATCAAAATGGCAACGTTGCCGGGGAGGCGTTAGATTCCTTTGATTTTTCGTTTTCGTGATCTTATTCTTTTTCTTCTCTTTGTTTTGTTTTTCGTACGGTTTTTCGTACGGCTTTTTCGTGCCTTGTTTTCTAAGTTTTCTTTTTGGTTTCTTTACGGCTTTCTCGGCTTTCTCGATCTTCTTTTGTGCTAATCATCTTTGCAGGGCCTGCAGGATCAACCGGTTTCGTCGGAAACCGAGCCAGTTGAAAGGGCAGAGGTCGGCTTCTTCTTCACGAGTCGACTGCAGAGGAGCGAAGACTTAGTATCCTTTGTAAAAGAGAGAGAAAGGTAGAGAGTTGTAATTAGCAATAAAACATTCTTTTTTAGGGGCTTGATTCATCGGATACCGTGTATCTGGTGAATCAGGGCACCCACCGTGGCTTTTTTATCGCTTATCGGTTTTCCACGGTTTTCTAGATGATTGCTTAGGTTTTTGCTCTATATGCTTGTGCTTCGTAGCTAGTTTTAGGACTTGCAACCTAGGTGCTTGCTTTAGGGTTTTTAACAAAAAGACAAAAAATAGACGTTGTTTGAAAATACCATAAAAATCGCAAAATTAAAATTGGGACTGCTAACAAATATCTGATAAAAAAACCGTAAATCGATTCAATTGATTTGGGGAGAGTAACCCCCGCACATCTCTCAGAATGCGCGAGCTTGAGAGCCGACATTTAAGGATAGAGACAAAACCCCGTATTTCTTGCGGGATACTACTGGGTCCATACACCTGATCACTGTTCCTCAGTGGGTAAGCTCGGGTAGCCGGAAACGGTCCGGGTTTACTTAGCAGAGTGAGAGGTTTAGAGGACACTGCGCAAGGCTCCGTCCTCAAGTAACACGGGTAGCCGGAAACGGTCCGTACTTACTCCCATACTGGCTGAGTACGAGTGGTCTCGAGTAAGGATTCAGGCCAGTATCTTGGAGAAACTATCGGGCACCTATTGGCTTGCTCAGCCCGCGTAACCACAACGATTGCTAAACACAACCCTAAAACCGAAAAGATAAAAAGACCGAACTCTTACGGTCTTCATCAGGGTTGAGTCGGTGAAAATGGGGTTTGCTTTGTGTTTGTTTGCGGGGCGTGAGTTACCGCGGCTTTCGCATTTCTCTTTCATTTGAATCGTACACGTGCTCTCCCAATCTTCTCTTGACATTGAAGATGACGTCTCGACGGCTTCTCGCTCAGACTCTGTGAGCTTTCGACCGTCCACCATCGAACATATGTCTTCACAGGCTCGGGATGACCCTCTTCCCGAGCTGGTCCCATCCGATCTCGAGGCGAGTCAGACCCAGACTCCCTCGCCTCCAGGCCAGATCATTGAGGCAGACCTTCGCCTCAATACAGAATCTAGATCTCCTGAGTATTTCTCGATGAGTTCTTACGAGAGTTTCTATTTTACAGACGATCAGATGGCTCGTGGGAAAGCACCGACAGCAGATGAGAGGCCAGCAGCTGAGGACCATCAGGAGGGAAGAACAGAGCTGAACGGAGATGTCACGACAGGTATTCTCGATACACTTCAGCAGATGAATCTACAGATTTGAGAACAATACAGAGTTCAGACAGAATTGCAGGCTGAAATAGCCGCACTTAGAGCAGGGGCCGGGAACCAGTTACCGCCTACAGTTCCCGCTACTTTACGGGACAAGTATGACCCGGGCGCTCGAACGCTCCATCAATTGATTCGGCTACCGTCGAATCAAGGGCCATACGAACTCTGACCGTCCTTCATCTCCTTGCTTCCCAAGTACTATGGGAATGCTGCAGAGGAGCCGTTCACGTTTTTGCAGCAGTTTGAGATGATCTGCGGAACGGCCTGCTATCTAGGAGTGTCACAGGAAGCCGTGCGCCTCAAGGCTTTCCCTTTTGCCTTAGCCGATAAGGCCCTTTATTGGCTGAGCCATCTGGGAAGAGAAATCTCCACTTGGGACGACCTGAAGTCCACCTTCCTGCGCAAATATTTTCCTCTAGGAAGGACGAACATGATGAGGAGTCAGATCTCCAACTTTACGCAATTGCCGAACGAATCATTCCATGAGGCATGGGATCGATTCAAGGACCTGACGGAGAGATGCCCGCATCATGAGATACCAATGAAGGTGCTAGTACAAAATTTTTTCGGAGGACTCCAGCCGGAAGTACAGGGGCTCGTTAGTGCCGCATGTGGCGGCAGTTACTTGAACAAGGATACCGAGTCAGTCTAGGCCATCTTCGAAGGGATGGCCGAGAACTCGAGAGTTGTAGACTCTACTCGGGCATTTCAGAAAGCCCCACAGCCACTACCTCACCGAGAGCATCACAAGGTGGCAAATATATCAGACTCTGAATCCAACACTAACATGGGCTTCATTAGTGAGAAATTAACATTGGTGGACGTGATTCAGAAACAGGTCCAGGACCTACAGCCGCTGCAAGAGTTGGAGAAACTCTCATCTCTACCTCAGCAGCCGAGTGATCTTTCAAAGAAGGTCTCTGATCTTCAACTCCAGTACCAGCAGAGCCAGACTTCTTCACAGCCAGCACGGAGGATCGCACCCGCTCCACCCACCCGTCAGATACACTATGTTCAGAGCGAGCCCGAGATTCCACAGATTGATTGGCATGAGGATCAGTCTCATACCAATGCCAGCCAGATCATCAGCGCTACAGAGATGGAGGTGGAGCCGCAAGCCACTTTCGAGATCAATGAGATTTGGTATACTCCAGTTCAGCAGCCGAGTATACCAAATCATCAGCAGCAGCAGACGTACGGTCATCCGCAGCATGGACGTCCGCAATTCCAGCACCGTCAGAATTTCACGCCGCAGCAGTCTCATCTGAACATCTACCATCAGAGACCGCAGCCTACTTATCAGCATCCTGCTCAGTTTTCACCGAACTATTCTTTTCAGCAGCCACAACAATCTTCTTCCACACCACAGCGTTACTCCCAGCCTTCCACCTCTCAGCACTTCACGCCAAGGCAGGAGAGAGGAGCAAGCTAGGGCCACAACACCAAACCGGAGATGTCTTCACAAGCCCATGCCCTCAACCAGATCATGGATATGCTCATACGCTCCAGATCGCACACAAGACAGAGATGGAGCAGGTTAACCGTCATCTGGACGAGTTAACCGTACCGAAGACCACTCTTCCAGCCCAGCCTCAGATGAATCCAAACAACAAGAGGAGGCAACCAGATCAGGTAGATACTACAGGTAAGATCTCGTTTCCTGAATTTTTGTCTAACTTCATTCGTCTCAGGAGCGGTAGATCACCGCAAACACCTGCTGGAGAAGTAGGAAAGGGAACCAGAGGAGCACGAGCATGATCCGAATGCCGAGGAGGAGAAACCGCAAGAGGATGAGGACGCAAAATCAAGAGACGGGAGCAATGCCAACAGTTCAGATATGGATACTGGCGACTCAGATGATGATATCATGCCAGATCAGGCAGTGACCCCAGACAAAAACATTTCTTCCCCTGTTTTAGAGAGTCTTGTAAATAATTCTGCGACTCTCGATGTACAAGCTGATTCCAATGAGTTGAATAAAAGTTCTGATTTTCTGACTCCTGACTTTATTCCTTTTCCCGATGCTTTGTTTGGAAAAGGAAAGAAAAAGACCAAAAACAATCCCGAATCTCCACAAATTGAAAAGTTGCTCAAAGATCACATCTTTCTGAAAATCCCTCTCCATGATGCCTTAGATCAATTTCCTACGCTTAAGAATCAATTGAAAAACAGATGCACCACGTGTAGGAAAAAGAGATCCCGAACAGAAAAACATGTTTTGACTAAGGCAACATCCTATGCAATACATAATAAGCTTCCAAAGAAGAAGAAAGACTCAGGGGCACATTATGTCAGATGCGAGATCGCAAAAGCCAAATTCGATCGCACTCTATTAGATAACGGTTCCTCGATCAATCTGATACCCGCTTCCTTACTCGAGAAGCTCGAGTTAGGTCCTCTTTACAAATCCCGCGCGATCCTTCAGTTTGCTGATAGATCCGTAAAAAGACCTAAGGGTATACTTAGGAACGTTATCGTAACCATGCAGGTCTGCAAATTCCAGTAGACTTTACTGTCTTAGAGATGAATTGCCTGCACAGTTACACCTTACCCCGATCATTCTTGGGAGGCCTTTTTTAGAGACCACAAAGGCTCTCTTCGATTATGATACAGGGAAGGTATCTTTTCGCGCCGAGGGCGAAAAGGTACATATAGAGATGGCGAGAGAATCAAACAATTCCAATGATGCATTTTCAGATTTTCTGAGTTCTTTAGCCTCCTGCGATTACATGGATAAGGTTCATATTGACAACCTTGAAAGATACCAGGTAGAGACCCAAGATTGTTTGACAGAGGACGGGTCCGAGACTTTAGGAGGTAACTCTTCAGATGGGACTTTATATTTTAGTTTGGATGATGATGAGCAAAGGGATCAGACTTTTGAGGACATTAATGCAGATCTTTCAGATTCAGAGACTATACACAATTCCTTCATCTCAGATGAATCAGAAATTTATCTAGTTGACCTATTCTCTTCTGATCATTCCGAGGAGTCGGATGATGTCTTGAACATCTTCTGTAGTCCGACTTTAGAGCACATAGAGATGGTGAATAATCAGAATGCAGACACATCACCTACCGACACAGATCCCCATGCAGATATAGATGATGTTTCAACAGATCCAGATACTACCTTGCCAGAACTTAAGACTTTGCCACCAAACATGAAATATGCCTTCCTTGCGGGTCCACATCAACAGTTTCCGGTCATTATCAGCTCAACTTTGATCGATGATCAAGAATCTCGTCTGATGGAGATTCTAGAAAGAAACCGCAAGGCTATTGGGTGGACTGTATCCGATCTCTGCGGGATTAATCCTGCTTTGTGTTCACATCATATCTATCTCGATCATGACAGTAAGCCCTCCAGAGAGTTTCAGCGAAGGCTGAATCCGGTTTTACGAGAAGTTGTCAAGAAAGAGATCACGAAATGGTGTGATGCAGGATTCATTTATCTTATCTCCAACTCCGAATGGGTTAGCCCATTACATGTTGTCCCGAAGAAGTCGGGAATTCAGATGGTGAAAAACGAGAGTGGAGAGGAGATTCCAAAGAGAGTAACCACGTCGTGGCGAGTATGTGTTGATTACAGGAAACTTAACACCGCGACGAAGAAGGACCACTTCCCTTTGCCTTTCATAGACCAGGTCATCGAACGGTTGGCAGGGAAGCGGTACTTCTGTTTCCTTGACGGTTACTCCGGATACAACCAGGTATCAATTGCTCCTGAAGATCAGGAGAAAACCATCTTCACTTGTCCGTTTGGCACGTATGCCTTTAGACGGATGCCCTTTGGATTGTGCAACGCTCCCGTGACCTTCCAGAGGTGCATGCTTGCTATTTTTGCGGACATGGTCGGTGATTTTCTAGAGGTTTTTATGGATGATTTTTCGGTCTATGGTGAGTCATTCGACGATTGTTTAGCGCACCTAGACCAGGTTTTGAAAAAGTGTTGTGAGGTAGATCTCGTTCTGTCATGGGAAAAGAGTCATTTTATGGTTACTCACGGGATCGTGTTGGGGCACGTCATCTCCCAGCGAGGCATGGAGGTTGACCCTGCCAAGGTGGACGTCATCAAGAAACTCGAGCCACCATCCAACATCAAACAGTTACGGTCATTCCTGGGGCACGTCGGCTTTTATCGACGGTTTATTCAAGACTTCTCCAAGATTGCCCGACCGTTAACTGAATTGTTAGGCAAAGACATCGAGTTCGTTTTAAATGACAAATGTCTTCATGCCTTCCTCACGCTGAAAGAAAAGATAATCAGTGCTCCTATCCTACAGCTGCCTGATTGGTCTCTACCCTTCGAGATCATGACGGATGCATCAGACTTTGCGGTCGGGGCTGTATTAGGGTAGAGGAGGAATGGACTTCCCATCGCTATACACTATGCCAGCAAGACCTTAGATGATGCTCAGAGAAACTACACAGTGACAGAGAAGGAAGATGTTGGCAGTAGTGTTTGCACTAGACACATTTTGATCTTATTTACTTGGCTCCAAGATCACAGTTTACACAGATCACTCAGCTATCAGATTTTTGATGGAAAACAAGGATGCCAAGGCACACCTTCTTAGATGGATTCTTCTACTCCGAGAATTCGATTTGGATATCAAGGATAAACCTGGAGTAAAGAATGTGGTAGCTGATCACCTCTCCCGATTAACAGTCAGATCAGCCTTCAGATGAATACATGCCCGAGATCGCAGAGAGATTTCCAGATGAGAGCATTTTTGCGGTTACAGAACTTCCGTGGTATGCATATATAATGAACTTTCTGGTCACACAGAAAAGTCCTCAAGGTTGGCCGAAGAACAGAGTTGAGAAACTCGTTTCTGAGTCACGATACTACCATTGGGAGGATCCGATTCTTTTTCACGAAGGACCGGATTGCGTTTACAGGCGTTGCATTCCTCAGGAGGAATATAATAGTGTCCTCACTTTGTGTCATTCTCTAGAATCAGGAGGACATCATTCAGGGAAGAGGACAGCGCAGAAGGTACTACAGAGCGGATTATGGTGGCCGACTCTTACCAGAGATGCTTGCACATTCGTGAAGAGTTGTCCAGATGTCAGAGAGCTGTAGGGACAGTCAGTGCCAGAGATGCAATGCCAATGCGACCCTTCATTATCTGCGAGAATTTTGACACATGGGGCATAGATTTTATGGGACCGTTCCCTTCTAGTAGCGGCTTTGAGTATATCCTTCTCGCTGTAGATTATGTTAGCAGATGGGTGGAGGCTATACCCGCACGAACCGCAGACAGTAAGATCGTTTGCAAGTTCCTAAGGGAACACATCATTTCACGGTTCGGAATTCCTCGTATTCTTATCTCTGATGGGGGTAGCCATTTCATTAATAAGGAGGTGAAAAAGCTAGTGAAACAGTACAACATCGATCACAGAGTAGCATCTCCTTATCACCCACAGACGAATGGCATGGCCGAAGTCTCAAATAGGGAGGTAAAATCAATTCTCCAGAAGTTAGTACGACCGGACAGGAAGAATTGGTCACTTCTTCTAGACCAAGTTCTTTGGGCATATCGTACTGCATATAAGACTCCCTTAGGTACTTCACCATTCAGGCTAGTTTATGGAAAGCCGTGCCACTTGCCCGTAGAGATCATGCACAAATCTGAGTGGGCAATTCGAGAAATATTGATGGATATGCAGAAAGCAGGAGCCAAGAGAAAGATAGATCTGAATGAGCTGGTAGAAATCCGCAATCAAGCATACGAGAACACACTCATTTATAAGGACAAAGTAAAGAAATGGCATGACAGACATATTCGACACAAGAGCTTTGTCCCTGGGCAGAAAGTCTGGTTGTTCAATGCAAGGTTGAGAATTTTTCCCGGCAAACTGAAAAGCAAGTGGGAAGGACCGTACATAATCAGAACGGTGCACGACAATGGCAGTATTGCAATATCAGATGTGTCACCTGGTGCAGAACCGTTCATGGTTAACGGGCAGATGCTGAAGCATTTTGTAGAGACCACTGATCATCTGGCCCGTACTGAAGTGATCTATTTTGTACAGGAGTCATGATCATTCTTTTACTCCTTCCTGTACAAATCCTTTTGAGCCATTCTGGAGATTCACAACACTTGTATATTCTTCATAGACCACAATCGTCCCCGTTTTTGCTCGTCTTCTATGCTTAGGATACTAGATCCTAAGTATAGGGGGGGACCGATTGTCTGCTGATTTAAGTTTTATTTTTGTACTAATTCTTTTGTATAGCCATTCTTTTTCACGAATCACTGATCCCCAATTTTTGGCTACATTCTTTCTATACTTAGGATGCCTTATCCGAAGTATAGGGGGGACCGAGTGATTTCGATGATTTCGTATTCTTTCCTTTTGAATTCTTCGTTATTTATCTTTTTCATTCAGTCATCCCATTTTTGCTCTCCCGTAATACTTACGATGACCTGATTGTAAGTATAGGGGGGGGGGTTGACTGACTTGTCATCGATATCCCTTTTTCACCCACTTTTACTTAGCAGGAGTTATGCCCTCCTTTTTCTCTTTTGACGCTATGAGGACATAGCTCAAGCTAAGTATAGGGGGGTGCGTATATATTGTATATATACTTTCGGCCATAACTCGTACTTTTATATATTTTCTATCTATAAAATCCATAAAAAGTGGGTACGGGTTAATATACATTCTCTTATTTATAAAATCCTGGTAAAAAAAAGTAAAACATGCTTAAAACTTGTAATTAAAATTTGTAATTAAAAATTTGTACTTAAAATCTGTATAATACTTATTTAAAATCTCATTTAAATAAAACATGTATAAAAATCATTCAACCCTTGTAAAATACTTTGTAGATAAAATTTGTAAAATACATTAGACACTTCAACTTAAATAATACTTATCTTGTAAAAATTGTAAATAAAACCTTATTTATAAAAATCATAAAAATCCATAAAAAATACAAAGTCCTAAAATTTGTAAAAATTACAAAATCCTTAAAATCCATAAAAATGAGTAAAAACCAGAAAATAGACTTCACAAAACATAGTTGCATTTGCATTCGCATTTTTCAGAATAAGCTTGATTTCCGAAACTAAGGACTGAGTCTAGTCTGAAGGATGGAGCTTGATTACGGCCTTTAACTCTCATAAGGAGCCTGATTAGGAACTGGAATTTAGACTCTTCAGGTCTGGTGACTCAAAATCTTTGGGTTCCAAAAGACCATATTCGGGAAATCAGGTCATCTGAGCTTAAGTAGACCATTTGGAGTCATCCGTACAACTCTTCACCAGTGAACCAACCTTGAACACATGCACTCTGCACTTAGCTCAACTTGCATGGAGTTCCGAAGGACAGTACACCTTGGTAGTGCATTTCTATCCTTATCTCTGCGGCATTGACGTCTAAAGACGGGAGAGATTGGGGTTGCGATAGTTGCTTCAGATGAGGGAAGGATCTGCTGACACAATTTTTCTAAGACCTCAAAAAATGGACGGATTAAAAAGATTCTATAACCGTCGAGGCACAAAAAATGAATGCAGTGCAAGCAAATTACAAAGTCAAGACAAAGCACAGAAGCCACCAAATAAGACCAAACTGGTCAAAGCTTCCACCAAATATGCCTGCACATCTTAGTGGAGACTCAGCTACACCGGTTGGGCTTCACAAGGAGATGCGTCTACACTGGTCGCACTCCACTTCTTTTCTCATTCTTCTAACTTCTCCCTATATTCGATTGTGGACATAGCAGAACTGAACTCAGAAGGGAATACCTCCCTCCCCGAGGAAAGAGTAGCAGGATGAGGAAGCCATAGGAGTGTATAGCCGGGATTGAAGGTTTCTTCGGTTCTCTAAACAGGAAGAGCTAAATCAATTCACACACTGTACAAGTTGACTTCAAGGATGATTAGAGTTTGCGATATGAATAAGTGAGTCTGAACTAGCCGATGAAGTGATCTTGAGTAAGGATTATGGAACTTGAAGACTGTTGAGGATGAAATCCTAATCCTAGTTAAGGTTCCGACAAAATGCTTGTTCAGGCCCGATCGAGCTCTGTCCTTTGTCTGTTCTCATGAATTGGTTTAGGAAAACAAATTCATTCTAACTTTCTTTCTTTTTCACTTACATTTTCAAAATAAGTGTTTGCTAAGGGACTAGCAAAGTTTAAGTATAGGGGGTTGATGAATCCATGATTCATTAACTTTTCTGTCGCATTTTGTCTTAAAACCCTTAACAAATACATGTAAATACTCACTAATTCTCATATTTTAACAAAACTCCATTCATGTGTAAAAATTCACTTTTAACCACTAAACTCATGTAAATAAATAAAGAATCAGAAAAGAAAGACAAAGGCATATGGAATATATGTATATATATGTAATATGACTAAAACTATAAATATAACTGTAAGATATATTTATAGCCTAACCTCCGAGACCAAGTCAGCATGAATTGGTCGACAAACCAATAAGTAGGGGGAGATAAGGAAAGAAAACCAAATAAAAATAATCTATCACATGTATATACACCTTTCACTATTTATAAAATAAATACAAAACTTCAAAGAATATTAATTATTTCATCTTAACATATTCTTCACCAAATCTTTCTCCTAATTATTCATAAAAATGTAAATAAAAATATAAAAATAAGTTAAAAATATTGCCCTGTAAATATGCTAAGAAATCCAGCTTACAAATTATCAAAATCTCAACTTCTGAACATCATAACTTCCTCATACGACTCCAATTTCACTCTACTCACCTTTAAAGTTCATAAAATAATATTATCTAATTAATAAAGGTGGTTTCACTGAATTCGGAGTCCGTTTGCAAAAAGTCGGTTTTGGGACCAAAAGACAAAGGGGTTTCTGGGCTATTTATTTTATGTAACACACACTATTTATTATTTTCTTAATTTTATAATTTTTAAATTATTTCATGATCTTGTAGTTTCACCATAAATTATTTCAGAATTTTTGGAAACTATTAATTATTTTTATAAAATCAAACATCTCAAAATATAGGTATAATTCACCTATATAAACACTTTTTCTATTTATTAAAATATGTAAATTAATTCATAAAAATCTATAAAAATTCGTACAAGTCTTATTTAATACCTTAATCATTAATAAAATATAAAATTAATTTCTACTTAATTATTTATTAAATTAAAAATTCAAAACCTATTTATAAATACATATTTATTAATATAATATTTATATCTTAAATAATATTTATTATTTATTAAAAGTAATTATACCATAATTTAGAAAATTAATTTATTCAACTTTCTTGTATTTATACCTATTAAAAATAAAGTAAGCTACTATTTTATAATTAATTTATTAGTAAATTCAGCCTCTGGACAAACCAGGTGCTGACACTTGTCAGCACCTGGGACCTTCTTCTTCAAGAAGAGGTTATGCCCAGCTGGTCGACCAGCCATCTTTCCCTACTTTTCCCGCTCAACCTTCAACCTCTCCGACCATTCTAAACCATCGATACCCTTCTCCTAACTACCCTCTCCATCGCCCATCGTCCATCTAACCTTGGAGCCCAAGCTACTCTTCTATATAAGGGCCCCAAGTTCGCCATTCACAACAGAACTCCCCAACTGCCTGAAGCATCAGCTCCAGACTACCGACTACCTAACTTCCAAGCCACCTTCCGGCCAAACGACGGCGGTGACAGCGCCAAGGAGGAGGTCGCGGGGAAGACGGACGTCGGAGGAAGAGTCCCAAGGTGCCACGCCGCCTTGAATCGCAGCCTCGTGTCGCGTGAAGCTCCGAGAAGACTGCTCGTCGAGCTAGTACCAGGAGGTCATACACCTCCAGTTCCCAGGTCAGTTCCTTCACCTTTTGCGATTTTATTTCTCGATCTCCGAGCCACGATTAGCATGGCTAATCCATGCTTTAGATAGGTTAATCATCCATCTAATCCGCACAAACAAAAACCTTCTCGATTTATGTTTTAACTCGGTTCAAATCGATTTCAAACCATCACCCTCTTCACGCATTCTGGTTGTTGCTGGAGCTTAAGTTGTATTTTTCACCATCTTTGGAAATTGATCTCTTAATCTCTCGGCCGATTCGACAAGCATCGAGCATATATTCGTATTCATTGCAGATCCAAGTGCATCGCGAGCCATTTGCGTCAGTCTTTGAGCCTTCATTCATCGCCGATCTTCTTCTCTAAAGTTGGACCTCAGCACAGCTCAGTCACCAGGTGGTCGAGACCACCATCTTCTTCAACCCGTAGCCGCCGCTCGGAGTGCCGCTACAGCCTACCCTACCGCGGGCGAGCTCGAGGGTGGAGGAGCCACCCCTCTGGCCCTACCGGAGAGCCAAAGTCGTCGGAGGAAGGCCGGGATAATTCGGGGAAGATCACCCATCCACCAGCCGCTCAACAACCCCAAGAACAGGGGAGTTACAGGCTGCTGACACGTGGTGCGCCCGTTGCCTTCAGATCGTGCGCGGAACGTCTTAATCTTGGCCGTTAAATGCGAACAGGTGGAAATTTTGCAACATAGATCCAGCCGACTTCCAAGAATTGCAATCCGCCCCCTAGCTTTTAAATAATTGCATTTAGGTCCCTCCACAGGGACCTAAATGTAAGTCTTCTTGTATTTTTCTTTCAGAACAGTCCTCAAGGACCAAATTGAGAACGTTTTTAAATAATTTTTTTACGCTTATGCCCCTGGGCTGTAGGGGTTGTATCTTGCTCTTGTGACCTCGGATTTCGACGATTCTTTGAGGGTAGTTACACAACTACCCAAGCTACTTAGTATAAAGTTTTCGCGGCTTTTTGACGAGTTTTTGACGTGTTTTGATTTTATCGAAAGCCGCTTCGTTTTGTTTTGCTTTCTAGTGTAGTTTGAGTACGCGGCTCGAACCTCGTTCACCTTTACTATACAATATCACCTATATTCTATCCACTTACTATATAATAAATAAATCTTTTGAAAAATATCCCTTTTTGAAAATTAAATAAAAATTTGAAAAGAATAAAATCAAATAAAAATAACAAAGATAAAAATCACTAAAAAGAGAAGCACTCTAACTTAGAGAAGAATTAAAATAAAATTACGAGAAGATAAATCTGGGGAATATATTCTGCCTCCTTGAGTTCGACCCAGGAACCCTTGCCTGGTTAAATATTAGTGAACGGTTTTCCGACCGAAAACCGTAATTTGTTTGATAGGATTTAAAGATCGAAAACACTTTTTGTTTCGCGGCTTTCTGCTACAACCGACAACTTCTTAATTTCCTTTCTTTAAAAAAAAAGTGAAGGCCGCGAAACTCGATCTTTTTAGCCCTCATCATCTTGCAAGGGTCTACAGTTCCTAGGAGTAAGTTCAAGTGTTGTTTAGACTTGCTCAACATCGACATTTGGTAGTAGCCCCTAGGAGGGGCTAGTGGCGGCACGATGAAACTTGGTAAAGCTTCTCTGAAGAGAAATTTCAAGGTGAATATTGTTTATAATTCCTTGATTTCTGTTATCTGAATTTCAAGTGGTGAATTATAGTAGTGGTCAATTCT
This sequence comes from Ottelia alismoides, assembly GCA_037367405.1. NCBI lineage: Eukaryota > Viridiplantae > Streptophyta > Magnoliopsida > Alismatales > Hydrocharitaceae > Ottelia > Ottelia alismoides. Next base: position 69,023 of record JAZKJV010006768.1, read on the forward strand.
GCTATAGAAGAATTCTACTCCGGTGGAGTCTAGTAGCGGTTAATTCTGCTAATGGAGAATTCAACTCATGGTGGAGTAATATTACTGGTTCATTCTACTATATGGAGATTCAATTCAAGATGGAGATTGTTAATTTGACTTGAATCCTAACCACTTGTTGGGTTGCTGATGTGGCTGATTAGTTTCCTGACTTCTGATTGGCTGAGAGCTGTTGGGTAAGGATTGCTGACATTATCATGTTTCTAACTGTTGGAATGGATTGCTGAATACAGATGGTATTCTTCTGTTGCAGTATAAAAAGGGCCCTAGAGCCATCAGATACTGCAATCCTCATTTCTGATCCTGTTTCTCATCCCATATCTGTACCTTCTCAATACCCTATGTATTACATTTTTCTTCATATAGTGAAACCAATCACCGCCGCTCAAGGACGTAGCCCACTTATGGGTGAGCCATGTAAAAATCCTTATGTTTGCATCGACTTGCTTGTTTGAACGTGTTTGTGCATGTTTGCTTCTGCGATTCACAATAAACTGGTATCAGAGCTTCAGGTTCCGTCAGGATCATACAGTAAGATGGCGTCACACAATCTGAAGATCGAGAAGTTCATGGGGAAGAATGGATTCGGTCTATGGTATATCAAGATGCGCATCCTTTTGAAGCAGCAGGACATCTGGGCACCGTTAGATCAAGAGCAGGCGAAGGCACTCGAGCCTGAGTTGATGGTGCAGGAAGAGAAGGCGCACTCGACGATCATGCTGTGTTTGGCGGACGAGATTATCGCGAAGGTTGCTGACGAGGATTCCACAGTTGGTCTGTGGTTGAGACTGGAAAGTCTTTATATATGACGAAGTCTCTGACCAACAAGTTACTCTTAAAGCAACGTCTGTTCTCTCTCCGCATGCATGAAGGTACATCTCTTAAAGAACATCTAGATTGCTTAAATACATTATTGATGGATTTAAGAAACGTAGATGTTAAGATTGAAGATGAGGATGCTGCCTTGATTTTATTGGTTTCTCTTCCATTATCAATTGAGAATTTTGTTCAATCATTCATTGTGGGAAGAGAATCCATAACTTTAGAGGAAGTTTGTGCGAGTCAGCATACGCGTGAACTTCAACATATGGCTATTGGGATGCAAGACTCTAATGCTGCAGGTTTCGTTATGACTCATGAGAAGAGGCATACCAGTTCTGACTACACAAAGAATGGAAAGCAAAGGTCCAAGAATTGCAGTGCTAGGGACATCTGCAATTACTGCAAGGAACCCAGACATTGGAAGAAAGATTGCCAAAGAAGGCCACAATTGCTGTAGTGGCTCAAAATGGCAGAGATTCTGAAGATGATTTCATTCTCACCATCACGGATCAGAAGACGACGAATAACACATGGATTCTTGATTCAGGTTGTTCTTACCATATGACTCCTAATGAAGATTGGTTCTGCACCTACGAGAAGATAGATGGTGGAAACGTCATCACAGGGAGTAATACAACGTGCAAGATTGTAGGGATCGGCTCTTTGAATATCAAGATGCATGATGAAGTCGTGAGGACTGTGACAAAAGTATGATATATTCCTGATTTGAGGAAGAACCTAATATCCCTCGAAGTCTTGGACTCTTATGGATATAAGTACAACGCTGAAGGTGGAGCCATGCAAGTTGCCAAAGCTAGGATTGTTGTCATCAAGCGCAACAAGTAGAAGACCTTATATGTCTTGCAAGGGTCTACAGTTCCTGGAGTAAGTTCAAGTGTTGTTTGGACTTGCTCAATATCGACAGTTGGCAGTAGCCCCAAGGAGGGGCTAGCGGCGGCACAATGAAGCTTGGCAAAGCTTCTCTAAGGAGAAACTTCAAGGTGAATATTGTTTATAATTCCTTGATTTATGTTATATGAATTTCAAGTGGTGAATTATAATAGTGGTCAATTCTGCTATATAAGAATTCTACTCCGGTGGAGTCTAGCAGTGGTTAATTCTGCTAGTGGAGAATTCAACTCATGGTGGAGTAATAGTAGTGGTTCATTCTACTATATGTGGATTCAATTCAAGATGGAGATTGTTAATTTGACTTGAATCCTAACCACTTATTGGGCTGCTGATATAATTAATCTATTTCCTGACTTCTGATTGGCTGAGAGCTGTTGGGTCAGGATGCTGACATGTCTGATCCATGTCCTGTCTTCTGATTGGCTGAGAGCTGTTGGGATGGATTGCTGAATACAGATGGTATTCTTTTGTTGCGGTATAAAAAGGGACCTAGAGCCATCAGATACTGCAATCCTTATTTCTGATCATGTTTATCATCCCATATCTGTACCTTCTCAGTACCCTTTGTATTACATTTTTCTCCATATAGTGAAACCGATCGCTGCCTCCCAAGGACGTAGCCCATTTACGGGTGACCTTGTAAATCCTTGTGTTTGCGTCTTGCTTGTTTTATCTATTTGTGCATGTTTGCTTCCGCGATTCGTAGCACTATCCCTGTTATAAAAAAATCCCGATTCAATTATAATCTGGTTTTGCCATCATTGAACCACACCTGTTTGTGAGACCTGACCTGTATGTAGAGGCTCGACCCGGTCCGACAAGACCCAGGTCTGATCGACCCAGATAACCCTCATTAGCCTGTTTTCTTAGGAGTTCTTGGAATGATCTGTGCGTGCCTCTTGTCTTTGTAGGAATCCAATCCAAGCTCAGGCCAGCTTTTACACAAAGATGGTGTCGATATGGGCTGGTATCAAATTACATCCCGATTATGGGTAGATGTTAACGAGAATGAAAATGATTTCGACCTTATTTGATACCAATACCATATTTGGAGACTTATTATGGTACATTTTATTTTGTAGGAACTTATTCGATTTGCGTCTCATATTTAGGGACGTATTATAATACACTTTATTTTCTGAAACATTATCATTTTCTTTCGTATATTTATAGTTATCATTGTCAATTCTTTTATTTTGACAGTTTCTACAATTCCATGTATTATACCTATTTGCACGAATATCTCGGCGGTTTCCAATCGTTAATACATAGAGTCCAATAAGCATATCTTGAGTTGGTACGGAAATGGGGTCCCCAATAGCTGGAGACAAAATATTCATTTGAGAAAACATAAGTAAACATGCCTCGGCTTGAGCTTCCAAGGATAAAGGTACATGAACGGCCATTTGATCCCTGTCAAAGTTTTCATTAAAGCCCTTGCAAACTAATGGGTGTAAACAAATAGCACGTCCCTCCACTAAAATAGGTTGGAATGCATGTATTCCTAATCTATGCAGAGTGGGTGCTCTATTCAGCAATACAGGATGCCCCTGGTACTCGTCCCATATTTGAGGATGCCCCTTGTACTCGTCCCATATTTGAGGACCTATTATGTGATTCATTCTAACATTTTCTACGGACATTTTAGATGTCGAGGATGTAATGTCAAGGTTAAGAACATTTAATTGGTTGTCCTTCTAGCTTTGTCGGTACACATATTTTCTTTGGACGATGTTGATAATCGTCGCCTAGAAGTCCTCCAAATGAGCATTTTAAGGACATACGTGAAAAATTATTTTTAGTGGGTGTTTTTAGGGTGGGTGTTAACATCAAAACTTTAGTGGTCGTTAACAAGAGTCGACATAGGAAAGTTTGGGGGCATGCAAACGTCATCGACCAAGAATTGTTTAGGTTTTTTAAGAATATTTGTCAATGTTAGCTTAGGCGATAATAGGATTACATGAAAGATTGAATCTTTATAGCTTTTCTTAGAGTGTAATAATACATCAAACCTCAATAAAGCCTCATGTGGGTGTGTAGAGTGACAAAAGTTGAAGCTATTGAGTGCATTAAATACGAAAGGAAGGATTTCCCAGGCCGGCACCTCGGGCAAAATTATGAGCGGAATGAGCATAGGTTAAAAATATTTCTCATGCTATGAATCAACAAAACATTGTCGCTTGCCTACGGGGCACAAGCTATGTCAAACAGTTCGCTCCGAGACGTATGTGACAGCGCAATCACAGATGTGGTAAATGGTTTGCTGCCTAAATGACAGACGTGACAAACTATTTATTTGATAAAAAATTAGTTTATTTTGTAATGTGTATTTGTTCATTTTATATTTTTTCAATATATTTTTCACTTACTATTTATTTGTTCAAAATCTTTTATGCATTGTTCACTTAATATTTATTTGTCCGTTTTATGTATTGTTCATTTGTGTATTTCTACAGTTATTTTAGATTTGTTAAAATGTATTTATTCATTAATTTTGGAGTTGTTCATTTAATTAAAAATTATGTATATGTTCAATGTTCTAAGTGTATCCGCTGAAACATTTTTTAATGTATTATGTATTTACTCATGTATCATTATTTCGCTAGATATTTTTATTAATCATTTCTTATTGATCAACTGCACTCATTAAATCATTGTGAATACTTTTTGAAATATGAAAAAAATTCAATGCATCATTATCATTTAATCGTTCAAAGTTATGTGTGAATATATGAGCCCACTAACACCACAACGAAATCCACATCCATCCAGAATTTAAAAATATTATACTATATTCATGCAACATAAGTCATGACCTCGACCGCAATCTCTCCTATGTAGTACACTTAAACATGCACACTTCAGTGGAACTAGAAGAGAGCCCGTGCATTGCATGGGACATGCTTTAGAAATCGAAATGTTTCAGCAGCACCCTTAGAGAGCAAACTCTTTTTAAATTTTATCTGATATACTTTCAGCAATCTCTATCTATGTCCACAACTACACAGTAAGGAAACAATCGTTGTTGAACCTAAAGATCATCGAAAAAAGCAAGCGGAGGCCATATGACACCTTCATCTTTCTACATAATGTAGCATCTGGAAATTTGAAACTTTGATCATGACCCCCATCATTTTATGTCCATTAATATTCATTTTAAAGAAATGGAGTAATATAATAAGTTTAAAGTGGGGAAAATAACAATATTTTCGTTGGAGAAGTTAACCAAGAACCACAATAATTATTTAACTGGGCTATGACCGAAATGGTAAAGTTGACACTTAAATCTTATTATGTTCGAACCTTCAATTGTTGAGTTGGCAAATTCTGTTAATGCTTGTTTGTATTGGGAGTTGATAATCATCTATGTGTCTTGAAACTTAATCTATGTTTTTATAGAGAAGAATGAACAAAGATATTTATATTATATTTTAAGATTTTAAGGCGCACAGATATGAAGATTGAAACATATGTATTGTTCAATGGTAAGCAATACATGGAATGAAAAATGGATATGAAAGAAAGTCACTCAATAATATTAAGATGCATAAGAAAATTGTTATTTGTAATTATCCTTATAGGTGATTGATATATGCAACTTTTGTTATTTATTACTATTGTGAATATTAGAAAATAGAAACATCCATATAATTTTGCCACGCAGTTTTTAATGAAAGATGATAATAAGTAAATAATTGGATGGAAATTGAAAGTTATAACATAAATTTAAACATACCAAATGTAAGAGTAACTGTAATGTATATTCTACTAAACTATACTTGTATGACAACAAAAGAGAACATTAAACAACTATAGGTATAGTTTTTGACGGGCATATATTTACATTGTCATACATATAAAAGTTGTTGCTATTTAGTAGTATTGATGCTGTCTTGTGGATTCTTCATGTTATCATTCAAAACCTGCAAGGAAGATGTCAATGAACAATAGGTTAATGTAAAATTTAATTGTAGTAATAAGTATATATCAGACAAGTGGTATATTGTGGTTAACTAATACTTGAAACTTCTTTGTGAAATGAATTATGGACGTGTCGTTTTACATTGCTGGCAATGAATTCTCCTCTATGTGCATAACGCAAGTTCTTTTCATTTACACGTATTTTGAAGATGTACTCTTTCTGTATGCACGAGGCAACGATTTTGTGAACCGTAGATGGTGAAGGATCCTGTGGAATACATAATTCATCAGGCTTACTTTTAAAAATGAATGAGGATGATATTATGCTAATAGCATACCTTTTCAAGCATTTGTCGCAGTTCAGCGATGGTCATTAGAAGGATCTTTTCTGCAGCATTCGCGAATGCTGTGATACATGCACGAGTATCGTGGTCCATTACCTCAGCTGTAACTTTCATTCTGTATTTTTGTGTTGAGTTAATATTTGGAGGAGATCTATATATAATGGAAAGGTGAAATTCAATAAATAATCCACCGAGAGTAACATTTTGGCCTTTGTGCTCTACAATTGAAACAAATCTCCTCTTCATCTAATCTATAAATGCTGAAGCACAAGCCACAACATTCATACCATAATTTTGTGTTTATGAAGATTTTATGAATAGTTGCTTTGGTTGCATAAGTCATTGCTTGAATATTAATGAAATGTAGAGTTATAAATTATATGAGGAAATAGTAGATATAAAAAGAATTACTGATATTGGATAAATAATTGTAAAGGTCCAAAATACCTTTGAAGTTGAGTTTTGACATTCTTTTAAAATGTCAGCAAGTGTAGATAAGTGAACTTCTATCGCCTCAATCTTTTCTAAAGGAGTCATTGGAAGGAGAAGTTTCTTTTGATCTTTGTACGTATTAAACCTATATGAAATTTAAAGACATATAAGAACATGGTAGGTGATGAATCTCAGATCCATCACTCTAAATCTCATCAATTAAACTCAAATTCCTCAAAATCATAAACATTTCTTCATTTATTCTGCATAATTAGCATTCATGCATGTTTTGATAAGTTGTGCATTTTATCACTCATTTCTGCACAAAATAAGAAGCCAAAAATCCCAGCCAAAATTGACTTGTAAATAAGCTAACTTCCCCGATTTTAACTAATTCATGCTAACTCTGAATGACCCAAAATCATCTCCACTATGTACATATCACTAACTAGAATAAATGAAAAATACAAAAAAATCAATAACCCAAATAAGTAGACCAAAAACCCAAACCCTAGTTTCAGGATTTCCGGACTAAAACTCTCATATCTTCCTCATCCAGTGTCCATTTTGATCTTACTCACTTTTTAACTAATGTACATTCAATTACCTTCAAAACAAGACCAAGTTCAAGTGAATCAGAGCTCGTATGTGAAAGTTGGGTTTTGGGCCTCTTTTATACATTTTGTATTTTAGCGGTTTTTGACCTATTATTTTATGTACATAATTAACCTATTTTAGTTTATTTCTTTTTCATTTGTCTTCTTTGATAAATGTTTTATTAAAATGCGTTAAAATCCGAATCTAAACTGAGCTTGAAATCAAAGAAACAAATTGAGTCCAAGTCTTCACAAATTGTTTGTACAAAATTGGTCTTTTTCGTGCTTTAATTTATTTCTTCTTTTTCTTAATTAATAAAAATCCAAAAAATTAGATTAATGTGTAAGTATTTATATTTGATTTTACCATATTTTTTCCGGATTTTTATATAGTTTAAAAATGCAAAAGAATTATAAAATCCAAAAATCAAGGTATTCTATGTACATGGGATACCCAAAAATAATACTTTGTGCAATTGATCGATTTTGATTTTGCCAGCTTCATGAAAGTTGTAGATCTCATCAAGATGAGTAATTTTTGTGTAGAAACGTTTTCGATCCGAGGACATTTGCTATTTATTTTGTATTTTTTAATGGTTTTATTTTCTGATTTTTGTGGGGCTGACACGTGGCAGCTCCTGGAGCTGCCGCGTGTCACCCATTTTGTATTTATTTTTATTTGTTTTAGAAAAATTTAAAATAAAAATTTAAAATAAAAACCACGCACGTGCATAACACATGCCTCCCACACATGTGCCACGCACGTGCCCATGTCGTCCCCTTCATTTCTCCTGCTGCCACGTGCACCAATCGTGGTCGTCCGATCTCGAATGATCGGATGACCACTGCTCATCTTCTCAGATCAGCCCTTTCCCATTATGCCGCCGCCCGTTGATTCCTCTGCCACCTCGTGATTTTGCTAATCAAATCACCCCGCATCCGTCGCATCCCCCAAATCTCTTCAGCTAATCTCGTGCGCCGCCGTCCGATCCATCAATTATTCGAACTCCTCATCAAATCCCAATCGCCCACATCAAATCCACCAGCAGCCCCCTTCCTTCTCCGGTCGACTTGTCTCCACCTATTTAAAGGCCCGCCAGCCCTGCTTGAGATTATCCGTCGATACACATCAGACAAGGGCACACTGTTGCCGGATGTGACAACTCCGGTGATGACCCCCCATCCTGAGGCGAGATCCGACCAATCTTGGCCATTGCAATGGTGATTTACTCGCCCTAGCTGCTTCGCTCCGACTTCCGTTGAGCCAACGACCATGCTTTCACGACAATCTTCGACTTCTCCAACAACTGCAGTCAGCGCTACCCCCAACTCACCATCTCCTTCACCACCGACACGCCACCTTCACAGTCAATCAACGCCTCGACATCATCAACAACACCTCCTTCATTTCATCACCAAGAGCTACTACATCCTCGTGACCGGATTTCAACCCCCTGGAGGTTCGCCACCGTAGTGCGCTCCTGCTTCGACTACTCCGCCTTCATCAACAACCTCTGAAGATTCAAACAGTCGCTGGACCACCGCGCTTCGACCATATCCGATCAACGCCTCCACTGGTGCTCCAGGCCATGAGTGTCCACCGCCCTTTTCCCCGTCTTTCTTTGCCTTCAGCCATCCTTCCTTGCCAACAGCACAACCACCGGAGCCACCGTCCCAAGCCACCGGGGGCAGGCCCGAGACTGCCCCCACATGAGGTACACGTGAGGCGAGGGAAATTTTGCGAGCAAACCCCTGAAGAGCCTCCTTATTCTGCCAGAGCCTAGGGTCACGTGCATTGCACATGATCTGCTGGGAAATTTTTGAGAAAGCCCATGGGACTTTGCCTATTTGCATATCAGACCAGTCGATTTAAGGGTCATGTGCCTGGTACGTGACCCCTTGTAACTTTTGTAGAGGACCCCTTGTATTTATTGGTAATTACATTCTGGTCCTCCTTTGTATTTTGTTTTATTTATAATTATTTCAATATTGCAGAGATACCACTATATCCCTCCTTTGTTTTGAACAGCTACTTTGCATCATTTTATTTATAAAAAATTGGCATTTTATTCCTCACTTAATTCTCTACATTATGGCATATGTCGGACATTTGTGAGATCAATGGTTAATTAATAATTAATTATTTTGTGGGAAATTGCATACTTTGCCCATTTTGAGCACTAAAATTTATAGTTGATTAACCGTTGCTCTAAAAATTCTCGAAAAATCATGTACTGTAGAATTATTTGTGATTAACATTGTGCCCACAAAGAATTGCATTTGCATACATAATTACTATATAAAAATAATTTTGCATAATTTGATATTTGATTTTTAATAGGTACTAAATCACACACATTTTTGAGGTTTAGGATTTTTCTGAGATCCATTACCTAGTGATTGATCTTAGATAATTTTATTCCTTGAAAATAATTAGGTTTAATATTTATTATAATTAAAAATTGAAATTCACTTTATCTGCATTTCAAAATTCATAAAAAATAATCTCGCATCCAAAGATTCCAAAAAAAAGAGTGCATTCATTACATCATATTTATCATCCTGGCCAAGTTTCATATTTTTCGAACATTGTTTGATTGATATTTACATTTTTAGTCCCTAAAATAGGCCCGAATTGCATTTTGCATCCTTAATCGCATAAAAAAATTACAAGAAAAAAGACCACATCGAAAATCGTGCACAAACTTTGATAGACAATCTTTTAAGTTGTTCCTTTGCCTCCTTGTATTCGACCTTGGGACTTACCCAAGTAAAATAAACATAAAACCACGCATTAATTAAATTTGACAAATATTTTATGTGGTTATTTTCTTGACCGATTCCGATTGCCACCTACAACGAAATGATAAATTATTGTTAATGCATGATAATACACGACATATATTTTTAAATAGAGCAATCTTGAATAATACACTGCAAACGACTTAGATTTTGTCTTAAATTTTTTGATTCGGTTTTCCGCATTCGGGTAGTCTGACCCCCGAATTTTTCCACTGTAAATTCTATTTTTTCAGCATTTATTTTTTTGTTTTATTTATTTTTGAGTCACTCTCTTACACCATCTCGCATATTTTTCTTGCGAGGTACCCAGCGTATGTGGAGCGGTTTTTCAAGAAACCGACACATCTTCATTGACTTCCAAAAAGCTGCAATAAAATTAGGATTGAGTCGAGTCGTGAGAAAGCATAGAGTCTATAATTTTAATTATGCAATTTTTAATTTTTGTAATTCATTGCTCATTTATAGCGATGTTCGTTTGGACTCTCGCTTGTGTAAAAAAGACCTTAAACTTTTTCTGTGGTGTGCCGTGGCCTATTTCACTCTCTGGTGAGGGTGGGGCCCTACTTGAGTGGCGCTTAGAATAGACCTGCACATACGTCTCTTAAAGCATTTAAATTTTTGGTGGTGCTCGTAGGTTTTAAGGCCCACACTTCACTTTAATTGAGATGCACATTAGATTGTTCAATTTAGCCAAATTCAACTCAATTCTTCTCCGCTAATAGAATTTTCTGCTAGGTGCGGTTTTTCATCGGCTTACATTCATTTAGATTAATTTTAAATTTTTGTATTGCATCCCACATGGAGATTGCGAGGATTCACTGTAAGTCTTCTAACTAAGCATACATCTTTATTTTCACTTGCATCGGCTTTCTCGAATTTCTCCCTCCTGTTTTATCACATAATTCTAAAGGAAATTGGGACTGGACGGTAGACATGTATTTGTGCTCATTTAATTCTTCAGTGACCGCCTAATTAAAATTGAGACTCCTAATATAGACGACTTTAAACAACTCATAAAATCAAGATTTTTTTGCAGGAGAGCAACGCTGACCTTGGATTCATTTATTTTTCTAAGTGAGGGAGAGACGACACTTAATATTAGAGCCCAGCTCCGACATTTCCTTTCAGACTACTGATTTTAAAAACGATTAGCTACTTCTCAGTGAGGAATACTGGTAGCCGGTAAATGGTCCGGATTTCCTTAACAGAGTAGGTGGTTTAAAGGATACTGTGTAAGGCTCCGTGCTTAAGTAACGTGGGTAGCTATTTTACGGTCCGTACTTATACCTATACTGGATAAAAGTAGATGCAACTAGTCATACGAATTCATGATAGTCTTTAAGAAATTCTTTGGCACCTAACAACTCGCTAATTATTTTTCAAGACGGATTTATTGCCAACTTAAAATTGAAAAGATAATTGCCGAACTCTTATAGCTTCATTGTGTGAGTTGGTTAACCTCGGCTTTGATTTGTATTTGATTTTGCATGCGTGAATCGATTTTGAAAATTAAAAGTCGTACAATTGTGCCATCTCTCTCCTTTCTTGATTTGTCAACCAATAAATCTCATTTGAAAATCATGGAACTTTTGTCCAAGAACTCTCCAGATCCAGATCATGAAAATCAATTCTTTTCGAATAGACCCAAACCATCATTCATTTCAGCTCTTTCAAAAATGGAAGAATGTTTATCCGAGAATCCATCAGAGCTATACTACGAAAAAGATATTCGTATCGGTTAGACCCAAAACTACACACCATCCAAATTCCACAAGAGACTCTCAACCACCAACAGATCCAACACTCTCTACAAATCCGATCTGCTTCATGAATGACAACCCTTTGTATTTGGACCAGACAAACCAACAACTGACTGAGGTCTCCACTTCTTCATATGTAAATCCTCTTTATTCTGATCATACAATCCATCCTTCATATTCAGTAAATGTCAATCCTTCATTCATGGGAGATTACAACCACATGATTGAATTTAACACTTCTTCACAACTTCTCCCATCCCCACCATTGAATAAAAATGAACAACCATCATCTTGGATTGACCATGACAACCCCCTCTTCAGACATGACACTCATACAGAGGACTGGACTGACTACATAGAAACACATAAACCCTGTATGCTAACTCCACAATATCAAGGTCCGACCAATCATGATCAAAGGATTGAACTCTACTCAGACTAACTCCACATGCCTGGATCACATGAGCAGCCTCCTTCCATAATTTTTGAGGAGAAATTTTCAGAAAATAACGATCATATATTGAATATTTCAAGAGACTCTTCTCCTAGCACATACAGGAAAATGGAAGATGAAATTATTGAATCTCAAATACAAACCTTGACTGCTCCCATGATTTGTCATGAAAAAATTTTGGAGGATGATATTTCGAGGATAAATAACAAATTTGAATTAATGGAGGAAAAATTAAAACATTTTACTAATCGACTCAGTTTATTTTATGGGAACTCGGATATAAAAATGAATGAGGAAAAGATTGGATCTCATGTTGAAAATTCTGAGGATATTCAAAAACTTAGAGAATATGTTCACCCTATGGACGACTCTGACAGTAACACTTCTTCATATTACTCTCTTAGGGATGACTATGCCTCTGACTCTTACTTAGAACATCCAAGCCCATGCTCATCTACAGAAAATACCACATCACCACACCACACAGAAAATACCAAAAAAATTGAAATATTAAAAAACACCCAAAAATTGAAAATCAAGAAAAATACATAAAATTGAATCTGAAGTAGATCTGAAGAACTTGGATCCTGCTTTACGAGAAGCACTAGATAAAAGATTGATTTTTGAACTTCCCTTTATAAAGGCCATTGAACACTTCCCTGACCTTAAAGGAGTTGTAATGGACAAATTAATGATGAAAAAGTCAGAAAGAATAAGAACAAAGACTGAAAGACATATCTTGTCAATGGCATCCTCCTTGGTGTTGAGGAGAAAAACTAAGAGCCGCATAGTGAAGCGGTTGCCCAGATTTGACTATATAATCAAAGACACAATTTTCACCCATACTCGAATTGATGACGATTCACCAACCAATATCCTCCCAACCTCTGTATTTCATGAACTCAAACTCGGACCAATTAGGAAGATAAGCGAAATTATTTAATTGGTTGACCGATCGATAAAACAGCCGAGAGGAATCATTTCTGTCATCATAACATTCCAAGGTGCTCCGCTCAAAGTAGAATTCATGATCATTGATATTGAGCATCGAACAGAATTCACATAGTCTCCAATTATTCTCGGAAAGCCATTCTTAGCATTGGCTAAGGCAATTATTGAGTGTGAGACTCGGGAAATCAATTTCACAACATTGGAAGCACTTCGATCTCACCCAGTCCTTGAGAAATCACGATTTTCTGAGGTAACTCACGAAGTCCCCGATGGCCGTAACCATGAAGTGGTAGAAGAGCCCTACCCCGCTGCTACATCTGAGGTAGCAGTTGTTGATGAGACTATTGGTTTGGAGACTTTCCCCCCTACTCCATTCCCAGTTGCTCTCACCATGGAGAATCAAGTATATGAATCGTATGATCCGGATACTTATGCATGATCGCACCCTGGGTCAGCCTATTCTGACTACCTTGATCACATCAACTCGACACAGGAATGCTCCAACATAAAAATAATTGAGAATGAACATGCAGAGACTCTCCCCAGTATTTCAATTCCTACGGATATTAAAATAGAAGACTGTCTCTTATATGATCCTGAGACATATGCATGGCTGCATCCTGGAGCATCCTACTCTGAATACCTTCACCAAATCATCCCAAATTGAAAGTGCACCAGCATTAAGAAGATTAAAAACAAACACACAGGCCGAACGCCGACCAAGGAGAAGAATTCCAATGGTTATTCATATGGAGATTCAAGTGGACCGACACCTTCACGAAACAAGAAAAAGAAAGTCACCTTTGACCTTTCGGAAGAGGAATCAGCTGATGATACCTCATCAGGTCCGAAAAAGGTAATCTACATGAGTGAGGTATGCTCGATAGTTCTAAAATCATATCTTTACAAGGATCCAAAATTCGATTCCCATTGGACGACTCCCGCTCCTAACTATTATTCATCCAAAGATGATGCTCCTGCCCTCATCAAGTACACTAGAATTATTTCTTATGAGAGGATTGAGAATGATGCTTCAGAATATTCATCCGAGGATAAATCGCATGATCTCAAGAAGGAACGAGTTCTGAGAAAACAACTGAAGAAACAAAAAGATAAGAATATCTGGAGTGTGTCCACTTTCAAATACTATTCCTCTGAGGATAACTCTGATGATGGTTACCTTTCATCTGACTCATACGCTTCATCTACTATCCATCATGACTTTTCTGAGGACAACACTGATAATAGTTGGGAATCGTATGCTTCATTTTCATCTCGTCATTACGATCTCCCACTGTAGGCTCACAAAAAGATGAGCCGAAAACCGCCTTAATCATCGGCTACCCACCCTCGTTCCCGACCACATCAGTCTCCTTGTATAGCTTCTTCCTCTACTTAGGCCAAGGCCTAAGTATGGGGGGTGGGGGGCGATGCCATCTGTATATACCATCCTTCCTATCTCCCGATCGCCTCACTTCCACCCTTCTTCTATACTTAGACTAACCATAGCCTAAGTATAGGGGGAACCGATGCTCATCTGTATATACTCTCCTCATTCACATATCCCGACCACCTAATATTCACTCTTATTCTATACTTAGATTGTTCATAGCCTAAGTATAGGGGGGCGGACCATTGTATATTATTCTTTCACTCTCTTATACTTAGCCCGAGCTATGTCTTCTTTACGCTTCTTGTGCTTTGAGGACACAACACTCGCTAAGTATATGGGGGTCTGTATATATACTGTGTATATATTTTACTCATATCTCATACTTTCGCTTAACTCTATATGTATTTATAGTGTGGGTAATTAATTTAAAAAAACAAAAACAAAAACAAAAATAAAAAAGAAAAAGAATTTTACTACTAACACTGACTGTGCCCAACCAATTTTTTTGTAAACATGGCTTCTTATTCATTCTTGCATAAAAAAACTTTCCCTCAAAAAAAACCCTCGCATAAAAAAATTCACAAAAAAATATTGTATGCATTTCACACATCTGTACTTCATCCAGTATTTCATTTGCATCTGTGAAAAGTCCTTGGGTTCTGAACTGAGTTATAAGCAGAAACCGAGAGTTGCCTGGACTTGACCTTAATCCACCTAATTTTCAGAGGAACTTCATTGAGAAAAAGGATTTTAGAAGCTCCAGGTCTTTGACTTAATTCTTTGAGTTCCAGATGACAATGTGCAGCATTTGACTCCTAGTGTCTAACCTGGTCTCTTCATTCTGGGTACAACTCTGGAATAGGGAATTAATTTGTACTCTCGCACTATGGACTTAGCTCAACTTAGACATGGTGTTGGAAGATTGTGTGAGTTTCTTTTTTGGTAGCGTGGAAATCTAAAGACCGAAGTACGGGTTGAAATAAAGCTTCAGAAAAGGGATGGACGACTTTGCACATTTTTTTCAAAGACCCCAAAAATCTACGAAAATAAAAAGATTCTATATCCGTAGAGGCACAACAAGATCTAAGCAGAACCACCATAAATCCAAATACAAAGAAGACACTACCAAATAAATATCTGACCAAAAAGGTCCAAGCTTCAAGAAAACTTGCAGATCTTGGTGGAGACTTGGCTACACTGGCCAGCTTCACAAGGAGAGGTGACTACATTGGCCACCCCCTAGTTCTTTTCTCCTTCTTTTAACTTCTCCACCAATTCGATTGTGAACACAACGCGACAAACCTTAGAAGGAAATACCTGACTCCCCAAGGACGAGTTACTGGAGAGGAGGATTGCATGGTAGTCTGGCATTCTGGATGGAAAGAGCTAAAACCTCCCACACACATGAGTCGATTGTTCAATGTTCATAAGGTATGCTTTGGGAAGAGGATTGTGATCTAAGATGACTTCTGAGACGAAACTGTGACAATGATGTGTAGAACTTGAAGGATGTTGATTTTAAAATTCTAAGTCGCACAGAAGTTTGCCAAATTAATAATCCAAATGTTGTGTCTAGTTTCATTTTCACCTTCAGCTCATGGTCTTGGTATTGAACCCAATCTCATTTCACCTCATGGCATTTCTTTTTAATGCTCAGGGACGAGCATGGTTTAAGTATAGGGGGATAATGAATCTCTGAATTCATCACTCTAAATCTCATTAATTAAGCTCAAATCCCTCAAAATCATCAACATTTCTTCATTTATTCTGCATAATTAGCATTCATACATGTTTTGATAAGAATTACATTTTATCACTCATTTCTGCACAAAATAAGAAGTCAAAAATCCCAGCCAAAATTGACCTGTAAATAAGCTAACTTCCCTAATTTTTACTAATTCATGCTAAGTCTGAATGACCCAAAACCATCTCCACTATATACATATCACTAACTAGAATAAATGAAAAATACAAAAAAACCAATAACCCAAATAAGTAGACCAAAAACCTAAACCCTAGGTTCAGGATTTCCGGACTAAAACTCTCATATCTTCCCATCCAGTGTCCATTTTGATCCTACTCACTTTTGAACTAATGTACATTCAATTATATTCAAAACAATACCAAGTTCAAATGAATTGGAGCTCGTATGTGAAAGTTAGATTTTGGGCCTCTTTTATACATTTTGTATTTTAGCGGTTTTTGACCTATTATTTTATGTACATAATTAAACTATTTTAGTTTATTTATTTTTCATTTGTCTTCTTCGATAAAAGTTTTATTAAAGTACGTGAAAATCAGAATCTAAACTGAGCTTGATATCAAAGAAACAAATTGAGTCCAAGCCTTCACAAACTATCTGTACAAAATTGGTCTTTTTCGCGTTTTAATTAATTTATTATTTTTCTTAATTAAAAAATCCAAAAAAATTAGATTAATGTGTATGTATTTATCTTTGATTTTACCATATTTTTTTGGATTTTTATCTGGTTTAAAAATGACAAAAAATTATAATACCCAAAAATCAAGCTATTCTATGTGCACAAGATACCCGAAAAATATCACTTTGTGCAATTGATCGATTTTAATTTTGGTGTCTTCATGAAAGTTGTAAATCTTATCGAGACAAGAAATTTTCGTGAAGAAACTTTTTCGATCGGAGGCCGTTTGCTATTTGTTTTGGATTTTTTAAAGATTATACATTTTGATTTTTGTGGGGCTGACAAGTGGCTGCTCCTGGAGCCACCACGTGTCACCCATTTCTGTATTTATTTTTATTCATTTTTAAAAAAAATGAAAAAAATTTAAATAAAAACCATGAAGGTGCATAGCACGTGCCTCCCGCGTACGTGCCACGCACGTGCCCCATGCCGTCCCCTTCATTTCTCCTGCTGCCACGTGCACCCATCATTGCCGTCCGATCTCGGCCGATCGGAAGACCACTGCTCATCTTCTTAGATTGCCCCTTTCCCATTTTGCCACCGCCCGTTGATTCCTCCGTCGCCCCGTGATTTCGTCAATCAAATCACCTCGCCTCCGTCGCATCCCCCAAATCTCTCCAACCGATCTCGTGCGCTGCCATCTGATCCATCAATGATTCGAACTCCTCATCGAATCCCAATTGCCTAAATCAAATCCCCCGGCAGACCCCTTCCTTCTCCGACCGACTCGCCTCAACCTATTGAAAGGCCCACTAACCCTCCTTCGAGATTATCTGCCGATACGCATCAGACAAGGGCACGTTGCTGCCGGAGGTGACAGCTCCAGCGACGACCCCCAACCTGCGACGAGATCCGACCAATCATGACTGTTGCAGCGGTGATTTCCTCGCCCTCGCTGCTTCGCTCCGACATCCGTTGAGCCAACGACCACGCTTCCACGACAACCTTCGACTTCTCCAACAACCACAATCAACGCTACCCCCAACTCACCATCACCTTCACCACTGACACACCACCTAACCGTTAATCAATGCCTCGACATCGTCAACGACACCGCCTTCATTTCACCACCAGGAGCTACTACATCCTCGTTGCCGGAGTTCAACCTCTTGGAGGTTCGCCACCACTGTGTACTCCTGCTTCGACCACCCCACCTTCACCAACAACCTCCGAAGCTTCAAACAGTCGCTACACTGCCGCTCTTCGACCATCACTGATCAATGCCTCCACCGGTGCTCCAGGACATCAGCGACCACCGCCCTTCACCCCTTCTTTCTTCGTCGTCTGACATCCTTCCTTGCCTGCAGCACAACCACCGGAGCCACCATCCTAAGCCGCGGGGGGCAGGCCCGAGACCCTCCCCACGTGAGGTGCACGTGAGGAGAGGGTACTTTTACGAGCAGACCCTTGACGAGCCTCCTTATTCCTCTAGAGCCCAGGGTCACGTGCATTGCATGTGACCTACTGGGAAATTTTTGAGAAAGCCCCTAGGACTTCGCTTATTTGCATATCAGACCAGTCGACTCAAGGGTCACATTCCTGGCACGCGACCCCTTGGAACGTTTGTAGAGGACCCCGTATTTATTGGTATTTACATTCTGGTCCTCCTTTACATTTTGTTTTATTTATAATTATTTCAATATTGCAGAGATACCCCTGTATTCCCCCTTAGTTTTGAACAACCACTTTGCATCATTTTATTTATAAAAAAATGGAATTTTATTCCCCACTTAATTCTCTACATTATGGCATATGTCGGACATTTGTGTGATCAATGGTTAATTTATAATTAATTATTTTGTGGGAAATTGCATACTTTGCCTATTTTGAGCTCTAAAATTTATAGTTGATTAACCGTTGCTCTAAATATTCTCGAAAAATCATGGATTGTAGAATTATTTGCGATTACCATCATGCCCAAAAAGAATTACATTTGCATACATAGTTTGACATATAAAAATTATTTTGCATATTTCAATATTTGATTTTTTATAGGTATTAAATCACACATTTTGAAGTTTAGGATTTTTCTGAGATCCATTACCTAGTGATATATCTTAGATAATTTTATTCCTTGAAAATAATTTGGTTTCATATGTATTATAACTAAATATCGAAATTCACTTTATCTATATTTAAAAATTCATAAAAAATTCATCTCGTATCTAAAAATTCCAAAAACATTAGAGAGCATTCAATACTGAATATTTATCATCTTGACCAAGTTTCATATTTTTCGGACATTATTTGGTCGATATTTATATTTTTAGTGCCTAAAATAGGCCCGAGTTGTATTTTGCATCCTTAATCGCATAAAAAATTACAAAAAAGACCGCCTCGAAAACCATCCACGAACTTTGATAGACAATCTTCTAGGTTGTTCTTTTGCCTCCTTGTGTTCGACCTTAGGACTTTCCCTAATAAAATAAACATAAAACCACACATTAACTAAAATTGACAAATATTTTGTGTTGACAAATATTTTGTGTGGTTATTTTCTTGACTGATTCCGATTGCCGCCTACAACGAAACGACAAATTATTTTTAGTGCATGATAATGCACGACATATATTTTTTAAATAGCATAATCCTGAACTTGTCGGTAGGTCATGCTGAAATATATTTATCGGTAGAATGTTTATGTGAAGTTTTTGAACCATGAGATAAGTCTTGAAGTTGTTGTTGTTGCTGGAGGGTTTAGTTGAAGCATGGAGAGACCTGTTGTCGACAATGTATAAAATTATGTGAAAACAGAAATGTGATTTACTCTTGCTCAATGAATGAGTTTATTATGGTAGTTAAAATTGGAGAGTAATATTTTTTGCCTTGATACGTGGAAACCAAGAAATGTTTTGCAAGTAAGATGTTTCTCCTTGTAGTGGGTTCAAGCTCATCAAGTAAATCCATTGATAACTTACTCCATATTGCGATTCTACCCTTGGATTCACTGTTTTGGAAATTAAAAAAGAATCATAAGTCTGGTATTAAGTGAAGGTGGAAAAAAGGTGTACCTTTCATCTATGACCGTGACTGTTGATTTATTTTGTTGAGATCCTTCCTTAGTTGTAACAAAAGTGAGGGGTTATTCATCAACAATAATACCTTATATATCTAATGTGGTAAAATACAATTTTTTTGAATGAGCATATAAACGATTAAGATGTAAATAGTAAGAAAGCAATGCATGTAAATAAATTACAAATAAGAGATATTCTATTCATTGTGACGGATGATATGTTTTTTAATGGAACAAAACTCTCATGCATGTACGAAAATGTGCCATCATCGTCAAGTAGGTGGACTATGGACCTGCTTCTTAGAATCATCTAATAACGATTTTCAACGATTTTGTATTTTTTTCGTGCTTCGAAAATGTCGACGTTTGAAAATAAGTATAAGTTACCAACTTGGAGCCGTGCTCTCCATTTCTCTAGGTTGTAGTCAGAAACTGAGCATTGCATTTCATCACCCTATAAGAGATACATGTAAAAATGTTGAATTAGAAAAAGATATGCATGGATAAGTAATCTGTATTAGATATGCGAAGTTGATTCTGATTATATTACCTTTTCATCAATTACAGTAAAAGCAAGAATGTTTCCATATTTTGGGCCAAATAGTTCTCCATACCATAATCTGCTAATTCTAAGTTTGAAAAATGCATTACTGATGTTTGGATGCGATGAGTCCAGTGTAATTATTCGATGGCTGTATGGGTAGGTTGGTTTTTCCCTTTTTCAATTACTTCTTCCTTGTGCTCCTTTCCTCTTTCAACATATGTCTCATTCTTTAGATTCTCTTGATTGCTTGTGTTAATGTCATCTGGAAAGAGAAACATGAAATAATCATAAGATTGAATTCATGATTTGAAAGCCCAACTGAAGCTTATATCTATGCTACCTTGAATAGTGATACCTGTTAGTTTGCGCTTTCGAGTGTTTTTATTCACTTCATTCTGACAATAACTTGATTGTTGTTGCTAGTTGTTGCTCTTTGCCTTTATGCCGTAATCGGCTGCAAAGAATGTCATTTTAAAAAAACTTATTGAAAGAACACATGTAAATAAAATATTGTGATATGAGGAAAGTGTTTAAATTACCATATTTGCTTTAAAATAAATAAGAACATCGAGCCTTGATTTCAGATAGAACTTCTTGGTAGATAACATTTTTAGTTAAATTATGTGGAAATCTTGTATTGTTCGGTAATAAGATCTTTAGGCCACTCCGAGATGTAACTCTGGACAAAGCAACATAAAGTTGTCCATGACTAAAAACCGATGTTTGCAAGTATAAGCCAACTTTACAGGAAATTGTTTAATGAGAAATTGCATCCTATATTCGATGTGATCAAGTTGATTCTTGGCAGGTAGACTTGGCGTTCAACATAATCTCCTAATAATATTTGAGCATCGATTACTCTCGTTTGAAATTCTTTGATAATGAGACGTGTACCATTGCAAAGGCCTATTGATTGATTGATGTTTCGTAACAATATTATAGGAGCACCAATCTTTAATCAAAGAATACCATGTTGTAATTCAGGGAGATTTATGGAGATTCATCAGAATATTCCAAATCAAGAGATGTTCCAACCTCTTCAAGTGGGACTGCTTTATCATAGCTGAAAAAAATAAACTCTTTTCCCAGTAACTTCTTAAGTAAAAGCTCATTAAGATCAATAACATCAGCATTTTGAGCAGTCAAAATAGTACGATCTCTAAAGAATGGTGGGGTCAAGTAGTTTTGAGATACACTTGGATAGATAACATCAACCAAACCAATTATTCCTAGCTTGGATCAATAAGCATATCGGTAGGAATATCTATCAATGAATAGCCAAATATATCTTGAAAAATAGTATTACAGTCATTGTCACAACCAACATTGAGGAGCCATTCTGCAAATTGTGGATCATTGGTAGCCTTCTTATTACATCCAAGTGCCAAACACATATTTCTTGTAAGGCACATCACGGTGCACTTAGTCCAAAGATAGTTTTTTGGTAAAGAGGCGTTAATAATATCAGCATGAGTGCCCTTCGAGATAACAAGGAGAATTTGACGAAAATCCCCTCCAAATACCATTGTTGTACCACCAAAGATATGTGATTCTGCATCGGCCCTAGTGCTACTTAGGATATCTCTAAATATTCTATCAATGCTTCAAATGCGTGTCTGTGCATCATCGTAGCTTCATCCCATATAACCAATGTCGCATTGCATAGTAACTTCCCAAATCCATATTGTCTTGTTATATGACATGTTGCAAATTCATCTAAACGTATAGGAATTTTGAATCTAGAATGTGCAGTACGCCCCCAGGAAGGAGCAGAGAAGCTATGCCTGAGGATGCAACATGTAGAACAACTTGTTTCTGAGAACGAAGGCATGCAATCAATGTTCTCTATAAGAATGTTTTCCCCACCCCGCCACTTCCATGCACAAAGAAGAGGAGTCCTAAGTTATTATTGCATGAATTAGTAATCTTTTCATAGATATTCTTTTACTCTTCATTCAAGGAAGAATATAGACGTAAAAAATCGAACTCTTCCATTGCTACATCATATTGTGCTTCCTCCACAAGAATTGTATTATTTTCTTCTGTAAATAAGTTTGAAATCGGTATATGAGGCATTGAGTAATCATCAAGAGACCTCCCATTTCTTCGTAGGATGGATTGAAGATGAGACAATCCTTTTGCTTGTATATCTTGAAATTTGGATTGTATTTGATCATTATCATTTGCATGTCTTTGTTGGTAATCATCTGATAATATCTTCCAGTATCTATTCCATAATTCTAATGGATTAGTAATATTGTTATTAACATAATAGACGCAAATAAGTGTCTCAATTGCCAACCACTTGCCCACGTGGATGCTTCTTCTATTGCATAACTCCATTCATTATCATCATCAAGGAAGCGACGAGTCCAAAAATGCACTTGTTAATAAGTTGTTTTTATTTGTAGTTCGTTGTAGGCAGAAATCGAAATCGGTCAAGAAAATAACCGCACAAAATATTTGTCAATTTTAAAGAATGCAGTTTTATGTTTATTTTACTTGGGAAAGTCCCAAGGTCGAACTCAAGGAGGCAAAGGAACAACATAGAATTATGACTATTAAAATTCGCTTGCGGCTTTCGAGGCGGTCTTTTTTTTTGGAATTTTTAATGCAATAAAGAATGTAAAATGCAATTTCGGCCTATTTTAGGGACTAAAATATCAATTACATTCAAATGATGTTCGAAAAATATGAAACTTGGCCACTATGTAAAATTTGATGAAATGAGTGCACTGTAATTTTTTTGGAATTTTTGGATGCAATATGAATTTTTTTATGAATTTTAAATTCAAATTAAATGGATTTCAATATTTAATTATGATAAATACTAAACCTCTTTGTTTTCAAGGATAAAAACTAACTAAGATCTTCACTAGGTGATTGATTTCAGAAAAATCCTAAACCTCGAAAGTGTAAGATCTAATATCTATTAAAAATTAAACACTGAAATATGCAAAATGATTTTTATAGGATAAACTATGCACGTAAATTCAATTCTTTTTGGGAACAATGTTAAGCATCATTAACTCTACAATATGATTTTTTTGGGAATTTTTAGAGCAACGATTAGTCAATAACAAATTTAAGAGCAGAAATTGGGCAAAATATATAATTTTCCACAAAATAATTAATTATTAATTAACCACTGATCACAAAAATACCCACAATATGTCAAAATGTAGAGAATTAATTGACAAACAAAATGTTATTTTTGGATTAAAAAATAATGTATAGAAGAGGTTCAAAACAGAGGGAGAACACAGGGGTACAAATGCAATATATAATTATGAAAATAAGCAGAGGGGTTGTAATGTAATTACCTATACACACGGGGGTGTCTTTGCAAAATTTCCAGAGAGGCACGTGCGTGGCACGTGCCCTCTGGAGGCGGGGGCTGGTGCGCAAATATGGTAGATCTCCAGGAGGCTGACTGCAATTGTTCCCAACGCGCCACATGATACGCGCGTGCTGTGGCAGGTTCAGGGCTCGAGGTTCGGCAGGATCTCCACGTGTTAGGTGCTTGTGCTTCGGACGGGACCCGAGGCTTTGGCTCAGATGGTTGGTTCGGAAGTAGGCTCGGGCGTAAATCTGAAGCATCGAGGGAGATTGGTCTGATGATGTACTTGCAGAGGTTTCAATGGCATGGATGTCTGATGACTTGCAGAGGTTTCAATGGCATGGATGTCTGATGATCCTCATCCAGCGGAGCTTGTAAGGTCGGGCAGCGTGCGTGGCTGACACATGGCCGACAAACGATGAGGGGGAGGCGTATGTCTGGTGGTCGCGTTATCGACGATGGCGAGGCGTAACAGTTGGTTGTTGGAGAAGATCGTCAGGCGGAGTTGAAGTTGAAGTCGAGGGAGCCGTAGTCGATCGGTGATGATGTTGATGGTGGCGCTAAGCTTTACGGGAAGCTTTGAGGTGTTGCTGAGCGGAGGGAGGTATTGATCGTGGAGGACGACACTGAGGCATGGGGTGGTCATCGATTGGGAGAGATATAGCGATAGAGAGAGATGAGATGGAGCGGGGAGATACATGGGGAAGAAGGCTCAACGGTGAGTACGCCGGAGCTGAGCAGCGGTGAGGAGGGCTTGCTGCGACGAGGAGCTTGGGCCCTCGAATCACGCCGTAAGATGGGCTGTCACCACCAGAAGGAATAACGACGGATACCTTAAGGTGGGGCGACACTGTTCTTTAAATAGGAGAGAGAGATCACTGGGGAAGGAAGGTCGCGAGAGGTGATTTGGTTTGATCAAAAGGATCACGGAGACGGAGGAGGGCCAATATCGAAGGGATTTTGGAGATCTGATGGGGTGGTGCGGCGGAGAGCTCGAGATCCACGGTGAAAAAATCGAGGGTGGGGCGGCATGCGATTTTGGGACGAACAAGGAAGACGATGCACAAGCGCCGCCCGATCGAGCGCGATCGGATAGCTCCTGTCGCGCCACGTGGCCGTCAAGGGGGCAAGTGAAGCGTACGTACAGTGCGCGTGTGAGGGTGGCACGTGTGTTGCACGTGAGTGGCTTTAAATTAATTTTTTTAAACAAATTTATAATAGAGCCAAAAATGGCTGACACGTGGTGGCACTAGGTGCTGCCACGTGTCAGCACCAGAAAATTCACAAATTAAATACCTTATAAAATCTAAAATAAATAGAGGATTGTCTTGGATCGAAAAAGTTTCTTCACGAAAATTACTTGTTTTGATGAGATCTACAACTTTCATAAGGACATCAAAACCAAAATCGATCAATTGCACAAAGTGGTATTTTTTGGGGTATCCCATATACATAGAATACCTTGATTTTGGGTTTTATAATTTTTAATTCATTTTTAAACCAGACAAAAATACGAAGAAAATATGATAAAATCGGAGATAAATATTTACACATTAATCCAATATTTTTTGGATTTTTGTTAATCGATAAAAATTTGTACATAAAATATTAGGTCAAAAACCGCTAAAATACACAATATACAAAAGAGGCCCAAAACCCAACTTTCACATATGAGGTCCGATTCACTTGAACTTGGTCTTGTTGTGAAGGTAACTAAATGTACACTAGTTCAAAAGTGAGTAGGATTAAAACGGACACTGGATGAGGAAGATATGGGGTTTTTAGTCCGGAAATCCTGAACCTAGGGTTTGGGTATTTGGTCCACTTATTTGGGTTAATTAATTTTTTGTATTTTTCATTCAATCTTGTTAGTGATGTGTACTCAGTGGAGGTGGTTTTGTGTTATTCGGAGTTACCATGAATGAGTTAAAAATCCGGGAAGTTAGGCTATTTACAGGTCACTTTTGGCTGGGATTTGGATTCTTCTTTTGTGCGGAAATTTGTGCTAAAATGCAATTCTTATGAAAACATGCATGAATGCTAATTATGCAGAATAGATGCAGAAATGGTGTTGATTCTGAGGGATTTGAGCTTAATGAATGAGATTTAGAGTGATGAATCCGAGATTCATCATGAAGCCATGTCTTATACAAGCCATCTTGAAACTATCACACAATATGCCATTTACAGTCAGAAAATCGGTATAATCCATCGGTCCTGGAACCCGAAGAAGTAAAATCCCTAATAGTAAAGTTCACCAGAGGATAGTTTTGCAGTTGGAAGGCGGCCTATGCCCTTTCCACGATGTCAAGAATTCCAACAATTAATTTGTGGATCCCAAACAAAGTATTGTGGGAACTGTGGATAAGTTAGATTTCTAGCTTCAGAGTTGGTTCTATTAGTGCAAAACCATTCTGTTAACATAGTTCTTCAACTAAATGGATCGTCTGTAATGTTCTGTAAGCTATCTTCATCGCAGAAGACCAAATTCTGCTGATTGGGCAAATGATAGTATAATATCTGAACAGCAGGATCTCTATAGTGCAATCTAAAATCAAATATCCTCTAAGATGCTTCAATTGCTGAAATATATCTTCTGCTTAGATAATGAGTAATTTCATTGACGTCATTTGTGTCTTTCAATAAAGTAAATGTGATCTTATCGAATCCCTTGTGCACATATTTGAAGAGGTACTTGATTGCTTGCAGCTGGTTGCAAATTTCAACATTAATATGTGCATCATATTTTGTAACTAAGTCAATATTATGGGGAACTATCCATCTATTGTCAACAGTGGTGCCTCTAATATCAATTGTTCTCCCATCGCCACGCCTTCTGTAAATTGCATATCCATCAGTATTGAAGATTGTTTCCTTATTAAATCTTTTCGAGTAGAACTTTGAACATTTCTTATCGATCATGCATGGAGACTTGAAGTTAAGTATGCCGCACGGACCATGAATAAAACATCTTGTAATAGTATCATGTGCAAATTTATTAGTCGTTATGTTAGGTATTTCTGTAGATACTATTCTATTAATGTCAGCTGCAATCCTAATCTTGTCTTTTTCATCTAATGTGATAGCATATGCATGTGTGGAATACCACATTTTTGAAACTCCACAACAGATACGTCTACATTAAAGTTGGAGCGATAGTTAAAATCTATAACAACATAGCAAGAATATTAAATGTGCGGAATGAGAAAATTTGTACCAGATTTGACTTTTCCAAATAACTGTCCTTTAATTATATCACTCCTTAGTGCTGCTAGCTTTAGATTGAAGAATTGGAAGTGAAGGTCAAAAATATATCAGGTGTCCCGGCCCAAGCACATAGAGCCATTCCATCACAATAATGTTGCATCATATATCTTGGGCCTCCAGTGAATGAGGAAGGTAAAATTATCCTTTTACCAATGTCCTTTCCAATATGCTCTCCAGATGAAATTGCTTCACAAATGTTGGAGAAGCTTTCGCTTTGAATCTTATCTTGATTATGGAGAAACCAATTAAGTCGACTCTGCTCTATGGATGCAAATGCATCCACGATAAACTGTTGTAGTAACCTACCACCTCTTTATAATGCCGCTCCGGACTCAAGGGGACAATATTGAAGTCGGTAGGAGTAGAATTCCAACATGGAGACTGATTTTTTACTTGTATTGTCATTGTTGTATGTAGTCGATAATCCTATCTTCCATCCATCCTCACCATAAGGAAAAATAATAGGATATTGAAAAAGCATATAAGCTAGATGTAGCTCACTAATTCGCTGGAAGCTAGATGAAAATCACGATATCACGATTGTTTCTTTGTTCTTCTGTGTCCCTAATAATCAACATAGCAAGTTCATCAGAAGCAGGTGGTGTATGTTGGCTATTACGTGAATCTATGATCTTTATTCGTACGTCAAATTGGTCATTCTTTTCCAACCAGTGTCTCACTTGTTTGAAAATAGTAGCATATGGATTGCAGGAATGGAACATTAATTGTAAGCCTTCAATTAAATCTTCATTTGCAAATGAACGGCTTGAAGTTGTTGAGAAGGCCTGGCAACGATTTTCTTTCTCGTGGCATGTATCAAAAACATATAATTGTGTGAAGCATGGAGGAATCGACTCTGAAGGAACTAATGATCCAATCCTATGATATATTTGACCGTGAATTCTCAAACAATATGGTGCTCGACCATTGTTTATAGAAGAATCAACATAAGCTCCCATTGATGTGAAACTAACGCAATTGTTATAGTGACGAAAAAATTTTCTAAAGTGGGAAGAGTACCTATGGTTTCCACTCAATAAGGATTCTAGAAGCAAAGGTACTTTCTGCAAGAGAAGTAGGGATACTGCTCCATTGGAGCAGCATAAGTGAAAGGTTGGCTCTCTTGTACTTGATCGCTTTCTCTTTTCTGTAGGCCACATGATTGCACCATATTTACTACAACAATAGTTTGGCCTACCAAAGTCCCATCATTTAGTAAATTTCACTAGAGAAAACAATCAATTTAATTTGGTTCAAATGTAAGTTGGTTGATATATACCAAAAAATCACATGAGGAAAAAGCATACTTTTCTTCCGGGGTGTTGATCCATGAATATCTGTGGAAGTTGCTGAAGTATGAGTAAAGAAATTATCTCTTTGGACAAAGGTCATTATTAGGATGTTAAGTTTTGAAGTTAAAAAAAATGGCTAGCAATATTAAGCAAAAGTTCAGAATAGAAGTGGTTTGCAAAACAAAAGCATTTGTGTTGGTAGTTTGTGGACAGAATTTCAACTTTGTGAAAACTAATATGCACGAAAGAGGTACATGAGAAGGAAGTGGGCACTTCTGAGACAGTTAGATTGCTTCTTTCTCTTGCTAGAAGCAGAGTAGGTTTAGAGTAGGAAAAGTAAGGATGAGTGAGAAATATAAACAGAGCATGTGATGTATGATCAAACCTGTTCTCAAACATGCTCTCATTCAACCAATCGGTCGATGAACCAAAAACATAGATGAATTAAGAATGGGTGCATAGTTGGAAACTATTGTATGGAAAGGCATACCACATCATGAATGGAGAATTAGAAGAGGAGAATACGTAGATCATTAGGTTCAGGAGACCAGTCGACTTTTATTAAATCTATGAAGTTGTTAGAACTACACTTTAGTACATGTGAATTCTCTCATTAAACTCTACAATTGACCATTCTAATACGAAGAAAATGCAGAGCATAAGCGGGATGGTATAAGTGGGAAGTGATGGAGGTGGGTATGTAATTTTGGATGGTAAAGAGATTTTTGTTTGAAAAATTAATTATTATAACGAACAATCATGTCCACATTATATTATGTTTGCACTCTAATGGTTGAGTGACATGATTTGAAGGACTCAAGATTCTAATAAATGCTTTAGGGAATTGGCCTCTATTGGAAGGTGGCATCTCACATGCAACCTGTAAATTATCGATGATTAATTATTTGTCAACAACATAGCAACATGTAAATGTTGATATATTGGTTGGCACTAATGATATAACAACTAATAAAGCATTGGACCTTACTTTCAAAGTATATATATAATACTTGTTTTAAAAATAGCATTATTATGGACAAATGTTGTTGGGGTGTTAATAAACTATAGGGTTTTTATCAGTTGTGCCCCTCCGAGATATCGCAATATCAGTTTTGCCCCAATCTTTTTAGTAATATCAATTGTGCTCCTGACTTCTTGCCAATATTTCACTTTTGCCCCTCGGAGGGGCATAACTGATAAAAATCTTTTATCAGTTATGCCCCTCCGAGGGGCACAAGTGAAATATTGGCAAGAAGTCGAGGGCACAACTGATATTACCAAAAAGATAGGGGCATAACTGATATTGCGATATCTCAGAGGGGCACAACTGATAAAATCCATAAACTATATAGAATATGAAAAATCATGTCAGATACATAAATGGTAATGAAAGTACGATACACTTGCATTGGAAATTTATAAAAGATGCTGTAATTAGAATACAAATTGCACCACGTCCTTTGCATGTAAAATTAAACCTAATATAATAATGACCAAATTGCACATGAGTCCCTAAGATTGCTAAAGCAAACTCAATATAAATAAAGAATAAAGTACATATAAATATTGAGTCTGTTTATGAGATCTGAGTCACGACGTGTGCTTGTCTCGGAATCCACAACTCCGTCCGTGGCATGAAGATTATGAGTCTTGACATTTGACGAAGCCTGTTCTCAAAGGGTAGTATTAGACAGTTGAAAGGGAAGCACATTAAACATCAAGAGGAGATAAAAATAAGCCAATATTTAATTGCAGGGGATGATAGCAACAATGACTTTTATTCTCTCTGGTACATTTATGGCAAGATGCAAGTCTTTAACTGATCAATACATAATACATCAATCAATAAATCTATTTCAAGCCAAGAGAAAGAACTCTCTCTTCAGCAAGAATGAGGAGTCATAGCCTTCAGATCAAATAGCTTCACTGGATGAGGACTCTTTGAACCTTGTCAATGATCGTTACAGATATGAACTGTTCGTTCTCCTTCCTTCCTGTTGACCTTTTGGTATGTATTGCCCCCT
Source organism: Ottelia alismoides (assembly GCA_037367405.1). NCBI lineage: Eukaryota > Viridiplantae > Streptophyta > Magnoliopsida > Alismatales > Hydrocharitaceae > Ottelia > Ottelia alismoides. The sequence goes on from JAZKJV010006768.1 coordinate 99,373, forward strand.
AGATCTGATCCACCGGACGAGAAAGTCCATTCCGCACTGCTGCTGATTCGTCGGACTTATCCACCGACGGGATTCGTGGAATTTCCCTTTGTGGATTGCGTTGGGGGAAATCTACCAAGGCAGATAAGGGAGAGCAAGAAAGGAAAGAAATTGAACCCGTGCAAGAAATGGAATTGACATTATGCATGTCCGACGAGAAATGGAATTGACATTAAATACGTCAATTTATAATTGGGATTTTATCAGTTGTGCCCCTCTGAGATATCGCAATATCAGTTATGCCTCTATCTTTTTGGTAATATCAGTTGTGCCCTCGACTTCTTGCCAATATTTCACTTGTGCCCCTCGGAGGGGCATAACTGATAAAAGATTTTTATCAGTTATGCCCCTCCGAGGGGCAAAAGTGAAATATTGGCAAGAAGTCAGTGGCACAACTGATATTACTAAAAAGATAGGGCATAACTGATATTGCGATATCTCGGAGGGGCACAACTGATAAAACCCTTTATAATTTAACCAACGGACGAGGAGTATTTATGGCAATATGCATGTTTTGCAATAAATGGAAATGGTCAAGAATTGAATACATTCCGATTAAATACAAAATTAAGTAAAGATGCAATAAATTATGATTAATGCGACATCAAGTAAAGATGCAATCTACTACGTGTAAGGAACTGCAACATATATTGTTCTTGTAGGAGAGTGCCTATTCAAATCTTTTTTTCTCGATTCCCGCTCATCACAACGGTTCTCATATATATATGCAAGACAAAGATAGCAAATATACCGTCGAGGCTGTTCGGCGTGAATGCACGGTGAGGGCTGGAATCCTAGGTACCGGAGTTGTCCATGGAGATTCAGACTTCCACGCTCTATTCTCGGAGTAGGGATGCAATGGTAAAGTGGGTGATCGATAGGAGGTTGCAAGACCAAAACTCTAAACAAACCTTAAGGCTGAAGTTGTTGTGATAGACGTCGCCGGTTACCGAAGGTTATCCTGATCGAAGTTGCTGGTGGTTTGAGGGAGCTGTTGTTCTTTGAGCGGACTCCACAAGGTGATGTTCGGCGATTTTCTCAAGGATTTGAAGCGATCTCTTGCATGGCGGAGCCAACAGATCATAGAAGATGTTAAGCGGTTTAATCAAGTATTCTCGATATTTGTTGTGCGCGAAAGCCCCAACAGATTACATAAGCATGTAAGGCGTAACCTCGCGTCATCGTATTGTATAATTCATGCACTTCTTGGAAATGATTTTCAGGCAGATGTACCATCTTGCAAGCAGTAAAGAAAAACACAATAAAACCTGAAATGATGTAAAAAGCTGTACAAATTTGAAATGATTTAGCCTATCGGGATGCAATAATTATCATATGATTTCAAAGGCATACGATAACCGCACTCGTAATTAATTATGCATTAAAGTGAACTTGTAACTTTAGCAATATGTCCTAAGGAGATACGTTGTAATCACAAACAACAATCAGCAGAATAATGGTGAGAGAACGTTGATTTTTTTCATTGCAAATAGTGGGAGAATATTTGACTCTTAATGCAATCATTTCTTAGAATGTTGTACAATATGCGATATTAACCCCTTAGGTGAAGATCATTTTCCGTTTCCCCCATCCCATCTCTCCCATGCCCAAAAGCCCCTTCCCAGACTCCCCACTTACCGTTTCTCCCCTGCCAGATGTTCCCCTTCCCATTTCCTTATGTCCCCTTTCACCCATTTTAGAATTTCCCCTTCCTCTATGATGAATACGAAAATCACATTTTTAATAATCGATAATTGTAGTATAGGAGACGTAATTTGGTCGATCAAAAACCACAATCTTTGAATGTTGTGGAATATGTTTCTTGACAAGATACCAAGGTCGAACACCGGGAACTAACTATTTCTAATTGCATAATTTTAAATTAATTTAAATAATTAATTAAATGTTGAGATTATTTCTGTGTCGGGAAAGAAAGAGAAAAAAGTGATGATGAAAATCCAATTAAAAATGAACAGAGCAGATGAGCGCCTGATCTGTGGTTTTATACAATCAAATCCTCCAATAAGTTAATTAGTTAATCCTGAAGTATATCACAGACCAAAAGATATTAATTCAAGAAATGAGAGTGAATCCAAGCTACAAACTAGATGATTGATAGTTGTCAATTTATCAGGCTCGGATATCAATAATATATTCTCAAGGAATTCTAGCCTACTTCCTTTGTAATTTATCCCTCAAATAAATATATTTTTATCACTTAAAAATAACAAGGAAATGGATTTATTTTTTCTCCTCTATTGAGACCCTGCAGAAATTAAATTCTCAATTTATATGATCAATAATTACGAGGGGTTTAAAGGAAAATCTCCTCGAAAATATCTGTGCAATTCAGTAATTCATCCTTGATCTTGCTCCCAACAGAGATTAATTTCTCAATCAAAAAGACCAATTATCAACAGATAATTAATAAAATCAAAAACCTCAATCAAATCCCTACAAGATAGCTCATTAATTTTCTCAATATAATAAAACACAAAATGTCCATAAATCAACCTAGAAATGTTAACAAAATTTTCAAAGAATACTCATCAATATCAAGCCTCAGATCTGTCCACAAGATACATTATCTGAAAGAACACATAATAAGCTTCGAAATGACATATCATGCATTGAAATTGAGTTCGTATGAGAAAGTTATACAATAAACAACTTTAAAGTATTGAAATGTAATAAAAATAAATACTTCCATCTCAAAGAGGTCCCTGAAGAACTTATCTACAATTTACAAAACCCCCAAGGGTTTTGGCGCAATTTGCCTAATGCACCATGCGCGTTGCGCATGCTGCTTGTGGGCAGTGGCACTTTTACAATTTTTAGGGAAGCTGGGGGTGTGGGCGTAATTAGCCAACCACTCATGTGCGTCGCATGTGACATAGAGGTTCGGTGGCTGAGGCTCAGGGTTCCGAGCCTACGTGGTGGGTGATGCGAGGCTTGTATACCCGAGCTTGGAGGTGTGGAGCTGGCGTCAAGTAGCTGACGTGGCAACACGTGAGCTGTTGGATCAAGGTTTTGTTGGACATGCGAGCCCACGGCGAGCCATTATGCAATAAATGTTATTGTAAATATCATTCCCTGATCTGAAATGAAGAATGGATAATTTGCATAATAGGTCCCTTAGTACAATTAGGGTTATGTACCATGTCCATCTTAATAATCATACAGCTGTTGATTCAACTTTTGAATCATTGAGGCTGGTGCTTGGATGAATATCTAAAGGGTTAGATTGAGGATTCATCAAGCACCATCAAATGATTGTTAATAGATGATCTCCATCCTGAGTAGGAGATGGCAATCCTTATCTCTAAAGGCTGATATCTGACCGACCTCTTGATGCAGGTCCTCTGCATATGAATAGAGATTCGGAGGTGTCAGATTAGTTAGGTCAAAGAGTTGACTTAACGAGATCGAGATAACCAAAGTCCTATATCGTATGCTGTCATGATATAGGCACGCATCCTCTGACCGGAGACAGATGTGTTGCTATATGTCTGAGTATGTACATTTGGCAGACCAATAGGTTGATGACCTAACTAAGGTCTATACACCGGCGTGCTGGTATGCATGTAAGGGCATATGAGTAATACGACCTCTCAAAGGGATCATACAGGTTCACTTACTGAACTGGAAGACATGAGCTCACTTATGAGTGATTGGGAAGAATCAAATTCCGTGCACGGTCGTCTCGCTTTGGAAGCTAGACTGAATTTGTAGGTTTAATATATAAAGTATATGATCAAGACTTTGGTATGATATATGCTTTTGGAAAGTATATGATCGATACCGACTCCCAATGATCGAATGAGAAACTTACTGATAAAACCATGAAGTAGACCGTATAAAGTTGATAAAATATTTCAGGTTTAATCTGAGTCTTCCTGTATGCAGGATGTACAGGTATTGGGAATACCTGAGGGTGATGTGATCATAAACGATTGTATAACCATGACGCATCCATTCCTAGGGAGTGATGAAACGGGTCTGGATTTTAATGACTCCTCTCAGTAGAGAAGTGATCTAATCTTGGTCCGAATATTGGACATTGATCTGAATGTGAATCAGATGCAATAAGAAGATTAGATTTGCGGTCTTGATTTAATCTAGCATTTATGGGAGGCCTGCGATCTGGATTTGAGATATGATCTCAATTTCCAAGTCACTATAAATGGAACAATACAATCGCCCTCTCCATATCTCCAAGTATCTGCGGAGAAAGCACATTATCCTTGAAGGAGTTAATGGATAATTCTATTGTTGATATATGTATCCAAGCATTGAGAAAATGGATAATTAAATGAGATTTAATTATCATGAGTAATATGAATTTGATTCATATTATAAAGAGAGTTATCTGAGATAATTAAATGTGATTTAATTATCAAAGATGTAAGTAATATGAATGAGATTCATATTATTTGAGACACAAGAGAAATGAGATCCAAGGTGATTAAATATGATTTAATTATCATGGATATGAATAATGTGGATAGAAATATCCATATTAGTCATATATATTATTTATGTGATTTATAATATATAAGAGAGAGAGATATTTGTAATTTACATTTGTTAATTAAATGTTAATGTAAATTGGATTCACATTGGACATTAAATTGAAAATGTAATTTACATTTTATTTTTGGTTGTGAATGAGATTCACAAATTTTCAATGGCATGATTGCAATGTTCTCAAAATAAATTGGATTTATTTGTGAAATAATTTGCAACAAAAGTTGTTGCAAATATTGGAGAGAATCATGAGATAATGTAATCTCATGTAATAGGAAAAGGACATCCACCTTCCATATAGGAAGAGTGGACGGCCACAATTCCCATAAGGAATTGGTGGCCGTCCGCCCTCCTTATGGAAGGAGGCTTGCCTCTTTTCCTATTTCTCCAATGGAGATTGATTTGATATAAATCAAATTATATTTATTGTATATTTGATTTTTATTAAATTAATTGTTGTTGGATTTTTCCAACAAAATCTAAGCCATTGAAAGAAACATAATCAATGAGGACCATTGGATTTGTGTTGTCCCATGGATTGAGATCCATGGATCTCAAAAACTTATAAAAGGAGAGGCACCCCATTGCTCTTCATTACACACATAAGGCTTGAGAAGCACATCTCTCTCTCTCTCTCTCTCTCTCTCTCTCTCCCTCTCATGGCCGTCCACCATGGATGCCCTAGAGAGGTTCTCCGTCGCCACAGCATCGTCGTTATGCTGCCCGACTCTTTGCTCGTGGATCTCCGTCTCCTTTGGTGCGCCTCGCTCGTGAAGAAGACGTCGGATCTCGTGTGTCGAGATCAGGAGATCCTACCGCTTGGATCATCAACATGAATTGCGAGAAGCACACGGTTCATCCCCGCGCTCGTAAGCATCTCCTCCGTCGGATCGGACTTGAGACAGGAGGTCTCTTCGTTTACAGACTCGATCGCAACCACGCTTCAAGAGGTAACCCTAATACTTATTTGTGGTTTAGACGAAACGATCCGAGAAGTGTTCTTGGATCATGTGGTTTCGTCGCATGAAAATTTTTAATCTCCGCTGCATAGAATAACTAGTACGACTAGTCGTTCTTCGTCGTATTCGATACGACTTTCATGATTCCGTGCTGCGCTTGAGGATCTAACCATATCCTTCTAGTGGTATCAGAGCTTTAGGTCGACAGTTTCGAATATGATTCGAAAACCGAGGATGACTTGGGTTCGTGAAGGTCGCGAAAGTTTTTATCGCGTTTGATTTCGCAGATCTGTTTAGTAAATAATTTCGGCCGTGTTTAAATTGTTTAAGCACGAATTATTTACATGGATTTTGTTCCTCATTAAATAAGGAAACCATAGGATCTGAGTTTACATAAATCGGATTTCGTATGCTCTAGATATGGTTGTTTTAATGAACATGTATGCACTGTTGCGGGTACAGTAGATTTTAGCATGATTAAAGAGTTAATTACTGTTATCATCTGCCTTGAAATACGTGAAACATCACTTGGCTTCTGTCCTAAATCAAGTTAGCAATCCTTGAAAATTGAATTTGTCTAATTTGGATTTAAATTGACTGAGATATGTTAATTTTAGTGAGTAGGGGTCACTACTAAAATTGCAGTCCTAATCTAGAACCAAGTAATTGTCAATTAGTGAAATTATTTACCTAATTGACTTGACCTCAACCAATTAATTGATTGGATGTGATCTAAATCATAATTGGAAACACAATCTTCAAACTTGATGCTTGAATAGGATTGAGAATTTGTGTAGCAAATTTCCTTATAATAAAAAATGTTTTGATTATTACTATATGGTATAATTTTGGTTGAATAACTGATGATTATCTCAAGTACAAATTGATATATCTGGCATTATGCTTTCCCGAGGTGGATATGGTGTTTAGTCGGAGAGCATTGGGATTGTGGGTTGCAACGTATGTGGTCCGTCCCACTCTCATCGGTACTGGCCATGACAACGGGTAGGGACTGTATAATTATTAAAATTCGAATTAACACGTATTTTGAGATATTACCATATATATATTCAAGTAAAATAATCAAGTTTGTTGATTGAATTGGATTGATAATTAATTTAATATGATTAAATTGATTATGTCCAATTGAGACACTCTATTATGAATAGAGTTATTATTTCTCTTGGAAGAATTAATTATGTGAATGTGATTCATGTTATTTAATTAAAATTTGAATATGAGATAGAGGATCACATAAGTGACATCCATGGTCTCCCGTCAAGGTGATAATCGAGCTGAAGATCGATTTCGTGGCTTTTATTTTGAGAAAACGCGGTCGATGTAGAAAAAACCGTGAAAAATACGATCTCAACTCGTATCAAACAAATTCGGTTTTCCTTCGGAAAATCTACACTAAATTTTTAACCAGGCAAGTGTTCGTGGGTCGAACTCAAGGAGGCAGAATAGAATCATTTGATTTTTTCGGTTTTTATTTTTGCAATTTTATTTTTGTCTCTTCTCAAAGTTATCAAAGCAAGAAACTCTTTTTTTTTATTTTTATTTTTATTTTTTTATTTGATTTTATTCTTTTCCAATTTTTATTTAATTTTCAAAAAGGAATATTTTTTCAAAAATATTTATTTATTGTATAATAGGTGAATATTATATAGGTGGTAAAATATAATAGGGTGAATTGGGTCGAGCAGCGAGCTCGAAAAACACAAGAAATCAAAACAAAATGAAGCAAAATTCGAAGAATCAAAACACGACGAAAAACGACAAAATCTCACGAAAACTTAATACTAGGTAGATGGGGTAGTTGTGTAACTACCCTAAAGAAATCGTCAAGAAAGAAGGTCAAACGAGGTCAAAACAACCCCTACAGCCCAGTGGCATAAGCGTGAAAAAACTAATTAAAATGTTTGTAAAGAGGTCCTTCAGGGACTGTTATGTAAGAAAAATAACAATTCCTTACATTTAGGTCCCTACAGAGGGACCTAAATGCAAATACTGAAAACCTGGGGGCGGAGTATAATATCTGGAAACATGCTGGGTTAAGTATGCAATTTTCACACCCCTTCACAATCAACGGTGCAGATTAGAAGTTCCAGGCGCTGATCGGATGCCTCTGCTGTTGCCACGTGTCGCCAGCCAGTAGCTCGACTGTTCTTGAGGTTGTTAAGCGGCTGGTGAAGGCGCTTCTTCTCCGAATTTCTCCAGCCAATCTCCGTCGTCTTTGGCGCTCCGGCGGGGCCAGAGGGGTGGCTCCTCCACCCCTGAGCTCGCCCGCGGTAGAGGACTGGCGGCGGCGATGCCGAGCGGTGGAGGCGATGCAATGAAGATGACAGTCTCGTGAACCTGGAGGTTGATGGAGTCAGACGAAGCCCTTTGGAGATGGATTCTGATGAAGATGGGTAGCTTCCAGCTGTGGGGAAACGACTCTTGTCAAAGTTGGATCTGCAAATAACAAGATGTCGTGCTCGATTATCTAGGAATCGGCCGAGGGGTGATAGAATGCAAGATTAAAAATAATGAAAAATTAAGTTTCCAGGCGAACTTGTGAAATGCGTGAGAATGGCGTCGTGATTTGCAATGGATTCAAAGCGAAATGAGAGTGGTTTGAGATGAAATTCGAATGGGCGATTGAGCTAAATGGTTAAGCGTCCTAATGACACGATTAACCTCGCTAATCGATGCATGCAAATCGAGAAAGAAATCCGATAAAGTGAAGGAATAGGTCTATGAGATTCAAGGTGTATTACCTGGGAAGTAGTTGCTCGACGGTCGACCTTGGCTGGAGCTAGGACGCGCGCTGGGCGGCGATGCAAGGCTTCAAACAGCCTTGGAACCTCCTCCAACGTCTCCTCCTCCTCGCAGGCGTATCCAAGGCGTTGTCACCACCGTAGGTAGGCCGGGACGAGGCTAGGAAGTTGGGGGATCGGGATACTGGAGCTGGGGTCTAGGTGGTTAGGAGAGTTTGTTCGCAATGGAGTAGGTTTAGGGGCTTATATAGATGGTTTGCGTGGACTCCAAGTCTAATCCAAGGTCATGCGATGGAGTGGGTAGTTAGAAGAAGAGATCTGATGGCTTAGAATGCTCGAAGGAGTTAGGAGGTAGTCGGAATAAATGGAGGAAAGTGGCCGGTCAGTGCAGCTCGGCGCAACTGATTCTTGGAGGAAGATGAACCAGTTGCTGACAAGTGTCAGCACCTGGTTGGCCAGAATATGTAAATTATCTTATAAATTAAGGATTAATAGTAAATTACGTTATTTTAGATAAGTTTAAATACAAGAAATGTAGATAAATTAATTCTCTAATTTATGGAATAAATGCTTTGTATAAATAATAAATATTATTCAAAATATAAATATTATATTAATAAATAAGTATTTATAAATAGGTTTTAGATTTTTAATTTAATAAATAAGTATTTAAAAATTAATTTTATATTTTCTTTATTATTAGAATATTAATTAAGGATTGTGGAATTTTTTATGGATTTTAAAAAGTTAATTTATATATTTTAGTAAATATGGTTAGTATCTAGTTAGTTCATTTAGACCTATTTTTTTATGGTTTTTGATTTTATTAAAATAATAAATAAGGTCCAAAAATTAAGAAATAATTTAGAGTGAAACTACAAGATCATAAAATAATTTAAAAATTATAAAATTAAGAAAACCATAAATAATGTGTGTTACATAAAATCAATAGCCCAGAAACCCCGTTGTCTTTTGGTCCCAAAATCGACTTTTTGCAAACGGACTCCGAATTCGATGAAACCACCTTTATTAATTAGAGAATATTATTTCATGAACTTTAAAGGTGAGTAGAGTGAAATTGGAGTTCGTATGAGGAAGTTATGATGTTCGAAAGTTGAGATTTTGATAATTTACAGGCTGGGTTTCTTGGCATATGTACAGGATAATATTTTTAACTTATTTTTATATTTTTATATACATTTTTTTAGAAATAATTAGGAGATGAGTTTGGTGAAAAATATGTTCATATGAAATAGTTAAAAATCTTTAAAGTTTTGTATTTATTGTATAAATAGTAGAAGGTGTATGTGTATGTGTTAACTTATTTTTTAGGTTTTCTTTCCTTATCTCCCCCTACTTATTGGTTTGTCGACCAATCCATGCTGACTTGGTCTCGAGGGTTGAGCTATAAATATATCTTATAGCTATATTTATATTTTAAGTCATATTGTTTATATTTACATATATTCAATCTGCCTTTTCTTTCTTTTTTTGTTCTTTATTTATTTACATGATTTTAGTGGTTAAAAGTAAATATTTACACATGAATGGTGATTTGTTAAAAGATGAGAATTAATGGATATTTACATGTATTTGTTAAGGGTTTTAAGACAAAATACGACAGAAAAGTTAATGAATCATCGATTCATTAACCCTTTATACTTAAACTTTGCTAGTCCCTTAGTAAACACTTATTTTGAAAAAGTAAGTGAAAAGGAAAGAAAGTTAGAATGAATTTGTTTTCCTAAACCAATTCATGAGAACAGACAAAGGACAGAGCTCGATCGGGCTTGAAACAAGCATTTTGTCGGAACCTTAACTAGGATTAGGATTTTATCCTCAACAGTCCTCAAGTTCCATAATCCTTACTCAGATCACTTCATTGGCTAGTTCAGACTCACTTATTCATATCGCAAACTCTATCATCCTTGAAGTCAACTTGTACAGTGTGTGAATTGATTTCGCTCTTCCTGCTTAGAGAACCGAAGAAACCGTCAATCCCGGCTATACACTCCTATGGCTTCCTCATCCCGCTACTCTTTCCTCGGGGAGGGAGGTATTCCCTTCTGAGTTCAGTTCTGCTATGTCCACAATCGAATATAGGGAGAAGTTAGAAGAATGAGAAAAGAAGTGGAGTGCGACCAGTGTAGACGCATCTCCTTGTGATGCCCAACCGGTGTAGCTCAGTCTCCACTAAGATGTGCAGGCATTTTTGGTGGAAGCTTGGACCATTGTGGTCTTATTTGGTGGCTTCTGATTTGCTTTGACTTTGTAATTTGCTTGCACTGCATTCATCTTTTGTGCCTCGACGGATATAACATCTTTTTAGTCCGTCCTTTTTTGAGGTCTTAGAAAAATTATGTCAGCAGATCCTTCCCTCATCCGAAGCAACTATCGCAACCCCAATCTCTCCCGTCTTTAGACGTCAATGCCGCAAAGATAAGGATAGAAATGCACTACTAAGGTGTACTGCCCTTCGGAACTCCATGCGAGTCGAGCTAAGTGCAGAGTGCATGTGTTCAAGATTGGTTCACTAGTGTAGAGTTGTACGGATGACTCCAAATGGTCTACTTAAGCATAAATGACTTGAATTCCCAAATATGGTCTTACGGAACCCAAAGATTTTAAGTCACAAGACCTGAAGTGTCTAAATTCCAGTTCCTAATCAGGCTCCTTACAACGAGAGTTAAAGGCCATAATCAAGCTCCATCCTTTAAACTAGACTCAGTCCTTAGTTCCAGAAATCAAACTTATTCTGAAAAATGCGAATGCAAATGCAACCATGTTTTTGTGAAGTGTATTTTCTGAATTTTACTCATTTTTATGAATTTTAAGGATTTTGTAATTTTTATGAATTTTAGGACTTGTAATTTTTTTTTATAGATTTTTATGATTTTTATAAACAAGATTTTATTCATAAATTTTACAAGATATATTTTATTCGAGTTAAGTGTCTAATGTATTTTACAAATTTTATCTACAAAGTATTTTACAAGGATTGAATGGTTCATGTTTTAATAAATAGGATTTTAAATAAGTATTATACAAATTTTAAGGACAAGTTTTAATTACATATTTTAATTACAAGTTTTAAATACAAGTTTTAAGCCTATTTTACTTATTTACAAAGATCTTATAAATAATAGATAAATATAAGAGTGGATTTTAAATTAACCCTTACCCACTTTTTATGGATTTTATAGATATAGAAAATATATAAAAGTACGAGTTATAGACGAAAGTATATATACAATATATACACACCCCCTATACTTAGCTTGTGCTATGTCCTCATAGAGACAAAAGAGAAAAAGGAGGACATAACTCGTGCTAAGTAAAAGTGGGTGAAAAAGAAGAGAGTATACAAGTCACTCAACCCCCCCTATACTTACGATCAGGTCATCGTAAGTATCACGGGAGAGCAAAAACGGGATGACTGAATGAAAAGAATAAACAATGAAAGTTCAAAAGGAAAAGAATACGAACTCATCGAAATCACTCGGTCCCCCTATACTTACGATAAGGCATCTTAAGTATAGAAAAGAGTGTAGCCAAAAATTGGAGACTAGTGATATGTGAAAAATAAAGGCTACACAAAAGAATCAGTACAAAAAATAAAATGTAAATCAGCGGGCAATCGGTCCCCCCTATACTTAGGATCTGGTATCCTAAGCATATAAGACGAGCAAACGACGCCATTTTGATAATCGAGCTAAAGATCGGTTTCGCGGCTTTTATTTTGAGAAAACGTGGTCGATGTAGAAAAAGCCGCGAAAAATACGATCTCAACTCGTATCAAACAAATTCGATTTTCCTTCGGAAAACCAACACTAAATTTTTAACCAGGCAAGTGTTCCTGGGTTGAACTCAAGGAGGCAGAATAGAATCCTTTGATTTTTTCGGTTTTTATTTTTGCGATTTTATTTTTGTCTCTTCTCAATGTTATCAAAGCAAGAAACTCTTTTTATTGATTTTTATTTTTGTTTTTTATTTGATTTTATTCTTTTCCAATTTTTATTTAATTTTCAAAAAGGAATATTTTTTCAAAAATATTTATTTATTGTATAATAGGTGAATATTATATAGGTGGTAAAATACAATAGGGTGAATTGGGTCGAGCAACGAGCTCGAACAACACAAGAAATCAAAACAAAACGAAGTGAAATTCGAAGAATCAAAACACGACGAAAACACGACAAAATCTCACAAAAACTTAATACTAGGTAGATGGGTGATAAGCCTCCCGCACCCTTAGTTAATCCGGTCAAATTAATGTCCAAATTAATTAATGATATTCGTTGCAGTCGGATACGAGGGGTTAATCAAAAATCACTTATCTATTAATGTTAAGTGATGATTTTTTTTTTACTTGGTGAAGTCCAAGGTCGATCTCAGGGAGGCAACTGTCTCCTTAGGTTGATTACAACAATTCACAAGTGTTGGAGATTCGGGGAACAATTTTTTTTTGTCTTTTTAATTTTTATGCAGATAATGCAGACAATTCTTAGCCAATTTAATGTTGAATTTGATTGATGTATCAAACTAAGTCCAAAAATGATGAAAATTGGCCAGGAGGTTGTTTATGATGAAAATGACCTACACTAATTTTTTTTGGAATTTTTCGACTCAAAATAAATATTCTGTGAATTAATTAAACAGACAGGGTGATTTTCAATGTTTAATTTTTAATAAATACCAAACCACAATATTTCTAAGAACTAAAATTATCCTAGGAAGGTCTAATGATCAGGAACCTAGGAAAATTGACAGAACTTAAAAATGTTGTGAAATGAATTAATTAAAATTAATTAAGGAAAATCACTAAACTATTTATTCAGGCCTCGTTATGCGTGCAAATGATGTGAAATTTTTATGGAATGTTAAAAACAGTGTCCTTAAGCTACTGTGATTTTTTGGTGATTTTTGAAGGCACAGATAATTTACTAAAAATCAAAAGGCATCACTGGGCAAAATATAACTCAAATCAACCAATTAATTTATTAATAAATCAAGGAACCCAACAAAAATATGACACGTGTACTCACAGGTAGAGGACAAAATTCTCAACAATATGCAACTTTTAAAATTTCAAAATGATCAAAAATGCATGCTATGGACACGTGCAAACACAGGGGTCTAAATGCAATACTGGAAAATAAATGTTCAATAAATAAACATGCTGACAGGGACTAAAGTGCAATTACCAATACTATGCAGGACTTGTATGCAATTTCTCCACGAACCACGTGCGCCTCACGTGATGTCTGCTTCACAGGGACCTTTCTGCAATTCTTGAAACCTCCAGGGGTGTCGGTGCAAATAACCCAGGCCGCACGTGCTCCTCACGTGGGGCGGCCTAGGTTCGGAGGCGTCGGAGGCTCGGAGTGAGGCTCGGGCCTTCTGGAGGCTCGGGTTAGCCTCGGAGTAGCTTCGGAGTACCCGAGCCTAGGCTTGGAGGCCGAGGCTCGGATCGGGCGACGTGGCGGCCTGAGGGCCCTTGGATCAAGATTGATCCAAGGGTTGTCGATGAAGACGCGTGGCAGCTGGTGAAGCGTTCGATCCGCGGTGAGATCGACGGTCGAGGACGAGGGCGGCGAAGGGACGCGTGGCGGGACGAGGGCCGTTCGATCAGAGGATCGAACGGTGGCTGCTGCTTCTCCTTCAATGCTCCTCCGCCGCCTGCGGAGGAGATGGCTGCGCTCCGGCGACGACTGCTGAGCTCCGCCTCGGCTACCAGGCTCCGGTGGTGAGCTTCGTCAGCTCCCACCTAGCTCGGAAGACTCGGAAGAGGATGGCGAAGCCTCCGCTGGTCTCTGGATGACTGGAGGATGGCTGGAGCTCCTGATCGATGAAGCTCGAGGAGAGCTCCGACGAGGCTCCGGCCAATGATGGATCGGGTACCTGCAGAGGTTAGAAGAATAGCCGAAGCTTGTGCGTGTGATTGTGGAGATGAATGGAGTGGTCGGAGAGGCCTGCGGCGAAGTGAGGTTGTCGGGTGATGTTGTGGGGTGGTCAGTGGCCGGCGAGGGTGACTGGAGTGCGGCCAAGAATAGGAAGGGGCAGCCCCTCCCGCAAGGCGGAGATCGTGGGAGAGAGGGGGTGCCCGAGGTAGGGGACGAAGTCCTGGCCGTTGGATCTTGTGATCCAACGGCCAGATCGAGGCGCGAAGCGGGCGGGTGTGATCAGATCTGGGCGAGACGATCTGAGGTCGTGAGGGTGACACGTGGCGCTCTGTGGGCGAGGCGCTAATGGATGGCGGAGATGAAGAGTGGGGGAGGATCAGACGGCTGAGGGAGTGCGCGCACGTGGAAGGGCCTAGGCCGTTGGATCAGGGGAGTCATCCGACGGCGGAGGGCGAAGGCGGATTAGACAAAGGGCAGCGGGCCACGTGGCGCAATCAGAGGGCGCCACGTGGCCTGCTGTGAATGGCTGGAGGAAGAATTGCTTGTAGAAAGAGAAGGAGGCCGAATTTGGAAAAACTCAAAACATGAAAGTTGTAGATCTTGATGAGATCTACAAGTTTCATGTTGACCAAAGACGGAGATAAGGTCAAATATGATACATAAATACAAGGTTACATAAATATACATATGTAGTATACAAAATGCCCCAAAAACCCAAGTTCCTCATACAAGCTCCAATTCCAATGAAATTAGTCTCATTTTGAAGGTCTTTTGATATGTAGTATTCTAATAGTGAGTAGACCTAAGTAGGAGTTTGTATGCGGGCTTTATGTGTATTTTAATGTACAAGGGTGCTCAGGGTGTTTAGGCTATTTTACAAGGGTGATTTGTGGCATTCTTCCCTATATTATTAAGGAGTATATACATGTGTTATAGAGAAGGAGTTATTTGATGAAGAGGTATTTTACAGGGGATTTCTGGCTTCTTATTTAAATGCAGATGAGCTGCTAAAATGCATGATTTATGGATGCATGCATGAGTGTTATTTATGCAAGATAAAAGGAAATATGCCTCTATTTTCTCGGGAACAAGGCTCTATTTTTGACTTTTGATGTGATGAATCACAGATTCATCAACCCCCTATACTTAAACCTTGCTCGTCCCCGAGCAACTAAATGGAATGCAAGAGTGAAATGATTTTGGGTTCCATACCAAGGTCATGAACAAAAGTTGAAAATGGAGCCTGACTCGACCTTTGGATTAATTGTGTGGCGGAACCTTATTTGGACCTGAACTTAAGACCTAACAGACTTCAAGTTCCACAAGTCTTCTATTCAAGACGCCTCAATAGTCAGGTCAGAACAAATCCTCCAACGCAAATTTCTGATGACTATGATTCCTACTTGTACTGTGTAAGTGAGATGTAACTCTCCACATCAGAAATGGCTCAGAACCAGCCTCCTCTAACAAGGTAACTCAATAACCCGGTCCAGTAACTCTTTCCTCGAGGAGCGGGGTATTCCCTTCTAAGTTCAAGTGCGACCAACTCAAGAGGAGGGGGTAGAGAAGAGAATGGACGGTAGCCAGTGTAGCTACCTATCCCGGGATGCCTGACCAGTGTAGCCAAGTCATCCAGCTGCATTTCTTCACTAGTATACATACTCCGACAGGTATTATTTTTTTCTCTTTGACTTGGACCTGTCTGATTTTTTTGGAGTTTTCTTGCATTTTTTTTTTCAACAACAATGTGCAGCATGTACATCAGGAGTTTTTCCTCTTGAGTCAGTAGACTATCCCTCTTTTGAAGCATTATTGCAACCCACAGCATCCTGTCCTTAGATGTCAACACCACCAGACTAGGTTGAGATGCACTACCCTCCCTAGAGGAGGACGGATGTTTCCACCCGTGTGCTACTCCAAGCTAAGGGATTCTACTTCCTCACCACCTCATCAATGAAGAGCTACGTGAATTGTGCTTGTCCAAGTTAGGTCATTATCTAAAAGAATCCTGCGTATGCACGAGATATTCTACTTAGACTAATCAAGATGACATGTGAACATAGACTTGCGGACTCAAAGAATTAAGTCACTCGACCTGATAAATCTTAACTCCAGTTCCTATAAGGTTCCTCTGAAATTAGGTGGATTAAGGTCAAGTCAAGTCCATCCTCAATATCTACTCATAACTTGGTTCAGAACCCACTAGCTTTTCACTTTGCATATGCAAAGATATGCAGATGAGATGAGATGTTATGCTATGAGAATGCAAGACTCTTTTTAATTTTTTTTTTATGCAGGGATGATATGCAAGAGTAAATAAGAAGCCTATTTTATTTTCCTGGTATACACATTTTTTTTTCGACTTTTACCCACCCGTAATTATTGCAAATATATATATATACAAAAAATATGCGAAAGTACGAGCTATGGGTAAAGTATATATGTAATATATACACGCCCCCCTATACTTAGCGTGTGCTATGTCCTCAGAGCACAGAGAGCGAGGAAAAAGACATAGCTCGTGCTAAGCATAGGAGAGCCAAAGAGGAATAGAAAGTATAGAAGTCGTCTTGCCCCCCTATACTTAGGCTCTGGCAGCCTAAGTGTAGAAGAAGATCAAAAATGGGGCGGACGAGGGAAAGATGGGAAATGGATGAGTATACAATGTGGGCATCGGTCCCCCCTATACTTAGGCTCAGGTCAGCCTAAGTATCGGTAGGAAATGAGTATGAGGACCGATGTGATCTGGAGAATGTACAGTGAATCGACTCGGGTGACCCCTCCCCCCTATACTTAGGATCTGGTCATCCTAAGTGTAGTCCGAGATAATGATTCGATGAAGTGGGGATGGGTTACTAGAATCGTGGAGGTAGAGGATAGGATATACAGGAAGAATGGTATATGTACAAATGAGTCGGTCTGAATCTTCTGAAGATGCTGCTGATGGCTGGAGTTCATTGCTGCAAGGTCTCATGCACGGTTTGAGATGTATCTGCTGTATTTGTCTCGTGCATGAATACAATCTCCTCCACATGGACTAACTGTTCATTGGATTCAACGAAGTGCTTCAACAGCTGCCCATTTACTAGGAATGTTGGTGCGTCATCTGCGAGATCTGAGATCTCGATACATCCACTGTCATGCACCGTTCGGACTACAAATGGTCCCGTCCACTTGGATTTCAGCTTGCCTTGGAAAGTCTTCAGCCTGGCATTGAACAACCATACCTTCTGTCCAGGAACAAAGGTCTTTCGTCTGATAAATCTATCGTGCCAACGCTTCACCTTGTCCTTGTACACTACACTGTTGTCGTATGCTCGGTTTCTGACTTCCACAAGCTCGTTCAGATCCATGTCTCTCTGTTTTTGGCCTAGGTGTGTGTTCCAGTTGACCTTCTTTATTGCCCATTCTGATTTGTGAACTAACTCTGCGGGCAAATGGCACGGCTTTCCGAATACCATTCGGAATGGGGAGGTGCCTAACGGTGTCTTGTAAGCCGTCCTATACGCCCAGAGGACCTGATCCAAGATCTGAGACCAGTCCTTCCTGTCTGGGCGGACGAGCTTTTGCAATATTGTTTTCACCTCCCTATTCGACACCTCAACCATACCATTGGTTTGTGGGTGGTAAGGACTAGCGACACGGTGTTCGATGCCGTAGTCCTTCAGGAGTTTCTTCACCTCCCGGTTCACAAAGTGGCTACCCCCATCTGATATCATCATTTTGGGGATCCCGAACCTAGAGATTATGTGCTCTCTGATAAATTTACAGACAGTCCTGCTGTCTGCGGCTCGGGTCGGGATAGCCTCCACCCATCTGGACAGATAATCAACCGCAAGAAGGATGTATTCAAACCCGTGGCTAACAGGGAATGGGCCCATGAAATCGATGCCCCAGGCGTCAAAGACATCACAAATGATGACCGGCTGCATTGGCATCTCATCCTTGGAACCAACGGTTCCTCCCATCCTCTGGCAAACTGGGCACGACTTCGCGAAGGCGGTGGCATCGCGAAACAGAGTCGGCCAGTAAAAGCCACATTGAAGCACCTTCCATGCGGTCCTCTTCCCGGAGTGGTATCCTCCTGCCTCTAAGCTGTGGCATAAAGAAAGGACACTCTGGTATTCCTCCTGAGGAATACAACGTCTCCAGACACAATCCGGTCCTTCAAAGAAAAGGATCGGATCCTCCCAATGGTAGTGTCTAGCATCTGACTTTAGTCGGTCAATTTGGCTCTTGGGCCAATCCTCGGGAACCTTCTTGGAGACAAGATAGTTCACGATATTGGCATACCATGGGAGTGAGTCGATAACAAAAATCGACTCGTCAGGGAAGGAGTCTCGAATCGGGGAAACCTCGGAAGTATTAAGATCTTCGAGACGAGAGAGATGATCGGCGACTACGTTCTTCTTTCCAGGTTTATCACGGATGTCTAAGTCAAACTCCTGGATAAGTAGAATCCAACGAAGAAGACGCGCCTTCGCGTCCTTCTTCTCCATCAAGTATCGTAGTGCCGTGTGGTCTGTGAACACAGTCACCTTGGATCCGATTAAATGAGATCTGAATTTGTCCAAGGCAAACACTACCGCAAGCATTTCCTTTTCGGTAACTGTATAGTTACGCTGAGCAGAATCAAGCACTTTGCTTGCGTAGTGGATTGCAAACGGGACGTTATCTCTTCTTTGTCCCAATACAGCCCCAACAGCATAATCTGATGCATCCGTCATGATCTCAAAAGGGAGAGACCAATCTGGGGCCTGTAAAATGGGTGCGTCCATAATCATTCCTTGTAATAGCTTAAAGGCCGTAAGACACTTGTGATCGACAATAAACTCCGCGTCTTTGCCTAAAAGCTCAGTTAGCGGTCGGGCAATCTTAGAAAAATCCTTTATAAATCTCCGATAAAATCCGACATGCCCGAGGAACGACCGCAACTGCCGTACGTTGGTTGGTGGCTGGAGTCGTCTGATCACGTCCACCTTGGCAGGGTCAACCTCCATTCCTCTCTTGGAGATGACATGCCCCAACACTATGCCCTCCGTCACCATGAAGTGACTTTTCTCCCAGGAGAGCACCAGATTGACCTCACAACACCTTTTGAGGACTCGGTCCAGATTCCTAAGGCAGGAATCAAAAGAGTCGCCGTGGACCGAGAAGTCATCCATGAAGACTTCCAGGAATTCGCCGACCATTTCGGCGAATACAGCAATCATGCACCTTTGAAAAGTACCTGGAGCATTGCATAGCCCAAAAGGCATGCGCCTGAAAGCATAGGTACCAAAGGGGCATGTGAAAGTGGTCTTTTCCTGGTCCTCCGGAGCTATGGCTACTTGATTGTAGCCCGAGAACCCATCAAGGAAGCAGAAGAATTCTTTCCCCGCTAATCTTTCTAGGATCTGATCAATGAACGGTAGGGGGAAATGATCCTTCTTCGTCGCGGCATTCAGGCGTCTGTAATCCACACAGACGCGCCACGACGTGGGTACTCTCGTCACGATCTCCTCTCCGTCCTCGTTGGTGGTCGTCTGAATTCCCGACTTTTTCGGGACAACATGGATTGGGGCCACCCACTTAGAGTCGGAGATTGGGTAAATAAAACCCGCGTCGCACCATTTTTCTATCTCTTTCTTGACAACCTCTCGTAGATTTGGATTCAACCTACGTTGGAATTCACGAGAGGGTTTGGCTTCGTTCTCCAAATATATATGGTGCGAACACAGAGCGGGATTTATCCCGTGGAGATCGGAAATGCTCCAGCCTATTGCCTTACGGTTCTTCTCCAGGATCTCTAGCAAGCGAGATTCCTGCTCCTCGGTCAATTGCGAACTGATAATGACCGGAAATTTCTTGGCTTCGCCCGCAAGGAAGGCGTACTTAAGGGTTGTGGGTAAGGGTTTGAGCTCTGGAATGGTATGATCGTCTAAGAAGTCTGGCTCAATCCGATCTGGTTCGGTGTTGGAAGTGGCTGGATCTTGATCTGCAGTGGCTGCCACCAAGCTTGGCTCTGGAGTCGGATCGTCAAAGGTCTCCATGCAATCGGCAAACGCCTCGTCCGACTCGTCTTCCTCATCTTCCGATTGTCCTAAGGATGTAAGGACTGACAGGCCCTCTTGGGCCTCTATGTCATCGAAGATGTAGGGTGATGCAGGCTCAGAGCTGTACTCGTTCCTGAGGATCTCGCAGACTGACTCATGCACTGGATCATCTTCAAAGGAGATGGACATATCGGTGCTGGCTGGGTTCTGTCTCCATGGCCCAACTAAGTCTACATGTGCACTGTCTGTTTCGATAGAAGAGTACTCGGTGCTGGATTCGGAGTCTGGTCTCTGCCATCTGGTCTGCTTCATCTCTAGTTCCTCATCTCCGCCTGGAGTTTGGAACTGGATTTTCCCATTCTTATAATCGAATAAGGCCCCTGCTGTTCTGAGGAAGGGCCTACCCAAGATAATCTGGGAATCTCTCCAATTACGAGGGGTCTCCATATCAAGGACAGTGAAGTCCACCATGTATTCTTGCCCCTCGACTTTGATCACAATGTTCCTTAATTCTCCTTGGGACCTCTTAGTGGATTTATCTGCAAACTGAAGAATAGCTCTAGATTTCCTAAGAGGTCCGAGATCAAGCCGCTCATAGAGGGCTGTGGGCATCAGATTGATCGAGGAACCATTGTCCAGGAGAGTGCGTGCAAACGCGATGTCATCAACATGACTCACTACATAGTGTGCACCCATGTCTCTTCGTTTCCGAGGAAACGAGTTCTTTATTGCACAAGTCGTGGCTACTGATAGAACGTGTTTCTCAACACGGCTTTTGGTCTTCCTGCTAACCCTAGTAGGTGTGCATCTCACCTTAAGGTATTTCTGGAATGCAGGGGTCATTTCCACGAACTTGTCAAAAGGGATTGTGACCTTGATATGTTTGTTACAAAACTCAGCCATCTCAGGGTCATCTTTTTGGATTTTTGTGTTTTTCTTCTTCCCACCCTTAAGAGCTTGGGGGAAAGGGATTATTAACTCAGGATCTGGAACTGAAATGTCTTCATTAGCTACTGAAACTGAGTTCGGAACAGGACTCTGACTCGGACTTTTGTACAGACTCTGACTAAAGGGAAAATGCTTGGGCGAAACCGGTGATGCTTCTTCCGCTTCTTCTGGCTGGTCCTCCTCAGATGGAGGTGCGGGCTCATCGGTGTCGTCGACTCCAGGTGGATGCGGGGGTGCTGCTTCGAGGACTCAGATGTCCTCTTCTTCTGCTTGCGGTGGTGGTGGTGGTGCTCCTCCTCTTCCTCCTCCGAATTCTCCTCAGGACGAATTTCGGAGGTTCCTTCCTGTTGTGCCCGTGCCCGATCAGGTATGGTCACGGTCCTTCCGCTCCTGAGGGACATATGGTTAACATTATCATACGAAAGGATCTCATGTTCAGATAATAATTATCTGAATAGTATACCTGATCTCTGGGTCGGTTCTGGCCTTGGTGTATACTGTTCGGGTTGGCCTGAACCTGTGCGGGAATTGGAGTCCTTGGCGCCATGTTGGTCCTGAGCACAGAGGACCCGATTGATGTCGGTCCTCATGTCCAGGTAGTCATTCTGCATCTGCTGGACCCTATCAGACAGGGTCTGGATCGCCAAGGTGAGGGACTCCAATTCGGTGGGCGGGGCTGGCTGCTGCGTGGATGCTGTCCTGAACTGGCCCTGCTGGCCGTGCCGATATTGCTGCTGATGGGGCGGTGCTGGCCCCTGCTGGTAGGTTCGCTGCTGCGGCTGGTACCCCTGGTCTGGCCTGGACTGGTATCGCGGGATTGTGACGGGTCTGGTCTCCTGGTATACTGGGGTTGGGCGGTGTGCCTGGTCCTTCCCCATCTCGATTTGCCGACTAGTGGGTCACGGCTATACCAGAGCCCGTTGATCTCGTAGACGGGCGGAGGCTCCTCGTATGCTGTCTCGACTGGGGGGGGGTGCTTGATGATTCTGCTGGGTGTAAGTCTGATCCCAGCTGCTCTGAGACCCCGGTGCCTGATCCTGTACAAGATGGACTCGATGTACAGGTACAGGTGGTGCAGAAGGGGTGGGTAGCTTCATCTTGGCTACCTTTTCAGAGAGTTCCTCCACCTTCTTGGGAAGGCTCGAAAGAGACTCCATCTCCGCGACTCGCTTGTGGATCTGCTCGACCATGGTGAGCTTGTCTGCAATCATCCCCATGCTGGGGATGAGGTCCTCTGTCAGATCTGGAAACCGTCCTTTTTGTTGTCTCATTGGATAGAATCGAGGGAGACAACTGATAGGCCCTTGTGGCCTGTGACCTGCCGGTTTCTGCCATCTGCTCCAGGATCTTCCAAACGGCGTGCTCGTTCTTGTTCAGATAGCTTCCTCCGCAGGCGGCGCTGACTAACCCTGCATCTCTGGGGTTAGGCCGCAGAACAAGGTCTGGACTAGGATCGCCTTAGAAATGCCGTGGCATGGGCATTTCTGCACTAAGTCATTGAACCTGTCCCACGCCTCGTGGAACGGTTCGCAGGGTCCTGGGGCGAAGCTGGCAATCTTCGTTCGCATCTGATTAGTTCTACTGAGTGGGTAGAACTTCTTCAAGAAGAGGTCCATGAACCACTCCAGGTAGTACAAACCACCCCCAGGTTCTTCAGCCAATGTGCAGCCTTATCTCCTAAGGCAAAAGGGGTGGCTTTCAGTCTGATATAGTCTTGGCCAACATTGGGATGGCTCAGATTATTGCAGACTAGTTCGAAGTCACGGAGGAAGGTGTACGGCTCTTCGCTGAGGTTTTCCGTTGAACTTCGGCAGCAGGCTAAGGAAGTGGGGCTTCAGCTCGAATGCCTGGTCGGGAACTGCAGGTGCTAGCCATTTCTGGATCTCGTTCTCCGCCGGGTTATATGTATCGACCATTGGTCGGTCGATTCCTTCTGCTACTATAATCTGCCCCTTCGTGCAGTGAGATCGGCATTCTTCTGTTCAGCTTCAGCCAGACGTCTAAGGATCTGTCTCTCTGGTCCTCGTCGGGCGGCATCCTGGCGGCATTTCTCCCTCCAGTTCTGGGATATGGAAAATAAGTCCGGTGTTAGAGGGTAAATCAAGGAAGGGGTACCGAGGCAATGGTCTTCCTCGGTAATCTCAGAGGAGATAAAAGGGTTGGTTTGAGAGTAACCACCCTGAGCAGGAGGGAACCAGGATGAAGGGCTCAAGATGCGGATGAAGGGCTCAAGATGCAGGGCTCAAGATGTTGCCTCCCTGAGATCGACCTTGGACTTCACCAAGTAAAAAAAAAATCATCACTTAACATTAATAGATAAGTGATTTTTGATTAACCCCTCGTATCCGACTGCAACGAATATCATTAATTAATTTGGACATTAATTTGACCGGATTAACTAAGGGTGCGGGAGGCTTATCAAAATGGCGCCGTTGCCGGGACGAGGGCCGTTCGATCAGAGGATCGAACGGTGGCTGCTGCTTCTCCTTCAATGCTCCTCCGCCGCCTGCGGAGGAGATGGCTGCGCTCCGGCGACGACTGCTGAGCTCCGCCTCGGCTGCCAGGCTCCGTGGTGAGCTTCGTCAGCTCCCACCTAGCTCGGAAGACTCGGAAGAGGATGGCGAAGCCTCCGCTGGTCTCTGGATGACTGGAGGATGGCTGGAGCTCCTGATCGATGAAGCTCGAGGAGAGCTCCGACGAGGCTCCCGGCCAATGATGGATCGGGTACCTGCAGAGGTTAGAAGAATAGCCGAAGCTTGTGCGTGTGATTGTGGAGATGAATGGAGTGGTCGGAGAGGCCTGCAGGGCGAAGTGAGGTTGTCGGGTGATGTTGTGGGGTGGTCAGGTGGCCGGCGAGGGTGACTGGAGTGCGGCCAAGAATAGGAAGGGGCAGCCCCTCCCGCAAGGCGGAGATCGTGGGAGAGAGGGGGTGCCCGAGGTAGGGGACGAAGTCCTGGCCGTTGGATCTTGTGATCCAACGGCCAGATCGAGGCGCGAAGTGGGCGGGTGTGATCAGATCTGGGCGAGACGATCTGAGGTCGTGAGGGTGACACGTGCGCTCTGTGGGCGAGGCGCTAATGGATGGCGGAGATGAAGAGTGGGGGAGGATCAGACGGCTGAGGGAGTGCGCGCACGTGGAAGGGCCTAGGCCGTTGGATCAGGGGAGTCATCCGACGGCGGAGGGCGAAGGCGGATTAGACAAAGGGCAGCGGGCCACGTGGCGCAATCAGAGGGCGCCACGTGGCCTGCTGTGAATGGCTGGGAGGAAAATTGCTTGTAGAAAGAGAAGGAGGCCGAATTTGGAAAACTCAAAACATGAAAGTTGTAGATCTTGATGAGATCTACAAGTTTCATGTTGACCAAAGACGGAGATAAGGTCAAATATGATACATAAATACAAGGTTACATAAATATACATATGTAGTATACAAAATGCCCCAAAAACCCAAGTTCCTCATACAAGCTCCAATTCCAATGAAATTAGTCTCATTTTGAAGGTCTTTTGATATGTAGTATTCTAATAGTGAGTAGACCTAAGTAGGAGTTTGTATGCGGGCTTTATGTGTATTTTAATGTACAAGGGTGCTCAGGGTGTTTTAGGCTATTTTACAAGGGTGATTTGTGGCATTCTTCCCTATATTATTAAGGAGTATATACATGTGTTATAGAGAAGGAGTTATTTGATGAAGAGGTATTTTACAGGGGATTTCTGGCTTCTTATTTAAATGCAGATGAGCTGCTAAAATGCATGATTTATGGATGCATGCATGAGTGTTATTTATGCAAGATAAAAGGAAATATGCCTCTATTTTCTCGGGAACAAGGCTCTATTTTTGACTTTTGATGTGATGAATCACAGATTCATCAATGGGGTAGTTGCGTAACTACCCTAAAGAAATCGTCAAGAAAGAAGGTCAAACGAGGTCAAAACAACCCCTACAGCCCAGGGCATAAGCGTAAAAAAAACTAATTAAAATGTTTGCAAAGAGGTCCTTCAGGGACTATTTTATCAGAAAAATAACAATTCTTTACATTTAGGTCCGTGCGAAGGGACCTAAAAGCAAATACTGAAAACCTGGGGGGCGGAGTATAATATCTGGAAACCTGCTAGGTTAAGTATGCAATTTCACACCCCTTCGCAATCAACGGTGTAGATTAGAAGTTCCAGGCGCTGATCGATGCCTCTGCTGTTGCCACGTGTCGCCAGCCTGTAGCTCGACTATTCTTGAGGTTGTTACGCGGCTGGTGAAGGCGCTTCTTCTCCGAATTTCTTCGGCCAATCTCCGTCGTCTTTGGGCGCTCTGGCGGGGCCAGAGGGGTGGCTCCTCCATCCCTCGAGCTCGCTCGCTGTAGAGGACTGGCGGCGGCGACACCGAGCGGTGGATGCGATGCAATGAAGATGATGGTCTCATGAACCTGGAGGTTGATGGAGTCTGACGAAGCCCTTTGGAGATGGATTCTGATGAAGATGGGTGGCTTCCAACTGTGGATAAACGACTCCTGACAAAGTTGGATCTGCAAATAACAAGTTGTCGTGCTCGATTCTCTAGGAATCGGTCGAGGGGTGATAGAATGCAAGATTAAAAATGATGAAAAATTAAGTTTCCAAGCAAACTTGTGAAATGCGTGAGAATGGCATCGTGATTTGGAATGGATTCAAAGCGAAATGAGAGTGGTTTGAGATGAAATTCGAATGGGCGATTGAGCTAAATGGTTAAGCATCCTAATGACGCGATTAACCTCGCTAATCGATGCACGCAAATCGAGAAAGAAATCCGATAAAGTGAAGGAATAGGTCTATGAGATCCAAGGTGTAGTACCTGGGAAGTAGTTGCTCGATGGTCGACCTCTGCCGAGCATGGACGCGCGGTGGGCGGTGATGCAAGGCTTCGAACAACCTTGGATCCACCTCTGACGTCTCCTCCTCCTCGCGGGCGTCTCCAAGGCGCTGTCACCACCACAGATCTGCTGGGATGAGGCTAGGAAGTTGGGGGATCGGGATGCTGGAGCTGGGGTCCAGGTGGTTAGGAGAGTTCGTTCGCGATGGAGGAGGTTTAGGGGCTTATATAGATGGTTTGCGTGGGCTCCAAGTCTAATCCAAGGTCAGGCGATGGGAGTGGGTAGTTAGAAGAAGAGATCTGATGGCTTAGAATGCTCGGAGGAGTTAGGAGGTAGTCGAAATAAATGGAGGAAAGTGGCCGGTCAGTGGCAGCTCAACGCAACTGATTCTTGGAGGAAGATGAACCAGTTGCTGACAAGTGTCAGCACCTGGTTGGCCAGAATATGTAAATTATCTTATAAATTAAGGATTAATAGTAAATTACGTTATTTTAGATAAGTTTAAATACAAGAAATGTAGATAAATTAATTCTCTAATTTATGGAATAAATGCTTTGTATAAATAATAAATAATATTCAAAATATAAATATTATATTAATAAATAAGTATTTATAAATAGGTTTTAGATTTTTAATTTAATAAATAAGTATTTAAAAATTAATTTTATATTTCCTTTATTATTAGAATATTAATTAAGGATTGTGGAATTTTTTATGGATTTTAAAAAGTTAATTTATATATTTTAGTAAATATGGTTAGTATCTAGTTAGTTCATTTAGACCTATTTTTTATGGTTTTTGATTTTATTAAAAATAACAAATAAGGTCCAAAAATTATGAAATAATTTAGGGAGATACTACAAGATCATGAAATAATTTAAAAATTATAAAATTAAGAAACCTATAAATAATGTGTGTTACATAAAATCAATAGCCTAGAAACCCCGTTGTTTTTGGTCCCAAAACTGACTTTTTGCAAATGGACTCCGAATTCGATGAAACCACCTTTATTAATTAGAGAATATTATTTCATGAACTTTCAAGGTGAGTAGAGTGAAATTGGATTTCGTATGAGGAAGTTATGATGTTCAGAAGTTGATATTTTGATAATTTACAGGCTGGGTTTCTTGGCATATGTACATGATAATATTTTTAACTTATTTTTATATTTTTATATACATTTTTTAGAAATAATTAGGATAAGAGTTTGGTGAAAATATGTCCATATGAAATAGTTAAAAATCTTTAAAGTTTTGTATTTATTGTATAAATAGTAGAAGGTGTATGTGTATGTGTTAACTTATTTTTTTAGGTTTTCTTTCCTTATCTCCCTACTTATTGGTTTGTCGACCAATCCATGCTGACTTGGTCTCGGGGGCTGAGCTATAAATATATCATACAACTATATTTATATTTTAAGTCATATTGTATATATTTACATATATTCAATCTGCCTTTTCTTTCTTTTCTTGTTCTTTATTTATTTACATGATTTTAGTGGTTAAAAGTAAATATTTTTACATGAATGGTGATTTGTTAAAAGATGAGAATTAATGGATATTTACATGTATTTGTTAAGGGTTTTAAGACAAATGCGATAGAAAAGTTAATGAATCATGGATTCATCACAAAGCGAAGAGTTCCGTCGCTAGGATTGCATGTGGGAGACACCTGTCTGAAGTGACTGCTCCTATACGCAAGCGCATCTGGATCAGGCTCTTTGCTTCTCGAAAGAGTAAGGCCTTATACATAGTGACCCCAAGTCGGATCCTCATATTACTAGGGCGATATTGGATTGCGTATAGCGAGTACTATTCCTGTTGACGGTTGGTTCAATTAATGATTGGTCAACATTGCCTTAGGGGTGGTGGACTTGGGTATTAACGACTGAATTAGGAGATGCAAGTTGGACTTGCGAGGCGAAATGTGTTCCCTCTTCTTTTTATCGGAGTGCAGATTCTCATATTATTGGGATGTAACAAAGATAAGGAAGGAGATCTCCGATCTTGCTGAGATATAATGGTAAGTATATCTCTTACATTGAAAGTGATTAAGGGAATGAACTTTCAATGTTGACAAGGCAAGACAACTTTGATATAAAAAATTCCTAAATCAAAGTAAATTGTGTATATATATATTTATATATATTTATGCAAATTTCTTATTTTAGATAATCCTTCATTAAACCCACTCAATATTATACTCAATAATAACCAGTAAAATATCATGGATTGGACCATGATCCAGATATTGTACTTGCATTGGAAAATAATGTATGTGGTTTGCAATGTGCAAGTTTCCTCATAATATTGAGGAATGACAATTAAATAGATAAAGGACTACAACCCTAGGGTTTGTATGTCTCTATAGTCTTGATCTCATCGGATGTACTTTGAAGTGACATGTCAATGATGATCACAATTGTAAATTAATCCTTATAAAATCTAAGAAGATGTTCTGGCATAGATATGTGCTCTTGACATTTAATCATGAATAAAGTGGTTCTCTGTCATTA